>JAODAL010076894.1:0-13464 GCA_025379985.1 Phyllomedusa bahiana | reverse complement strand
TTTGTGTTCATGGGGGCCGCTTTTTTTCTTCCTTTGGGCTGCCCCTTTTGGGTGTGGGGGTTTTGGGTATCATGTGCCGCTGTTGTTTTCCCTTTGCTGCGCAGTGTGGGGCTGTTGTGATAATGTGCCCCCGCGTTTTTTTCCCTTTTTGCTGTGAAATGCGCGGGCTGTTGTGATTTTTTGTGACGTGTTGTTTTTCCCTTTGCTGGCATGTGGGGGGTTTTTGGTGATCACTTGTGGGGCTTTTTAGGCCGTGTTCACCCCGGCTTTTTCCCGCCCGGTTTTGTGACCCGATTGAGCTCACAAACCCGGGCCGGGGTGAATATGGGGGGGACGGGGGGGGGGGCCCAGAGCCGGCTTTTGGGGGCGCCGCTCCCGGCCCCCCCATAGAAAAATGCATTGTTTACGGCGGTCCGCGCCGTAAATTAAATTGTGCAGGGTACTTTCTCCCCCCGCGGGGGTTTCCCCCAAAGAGGGGGAAGGGGGCGAGGTTTTCCACTTTTTTCTTATGAGAGCGGGGAAATTACCGAAAGGGGGCTGCCGCGGATTGGGGGGCGTACTGCAGCGAAAACCCGGCGGGGCAGTACGGCGCCAATCCCCCGGCAAAAAAACCCCGTGTGAAAAAGGGGCCCTTATATTCCTTTGATGGTTTATCCCGCGGGTGTTTTTGATCATGTGCTTTTTTGGGGTTTATTCCTTTGTTTCGAAATGCGGGGGGGGTTTGTTGTGTCCTTTGGGGGGGGGGGGCCCCTTTTGGTTGTATTTTTTTGGGCTGTGCTTTGGCGGGGCCTGTTGTAAATCTTTGTGAGCGCTTTTTGTTTCCTTTCCCTGCGCATGCGCGGGCTGTTTTGGGTTGTTTGTTCTTGCGCCCGCTGGTTGATCTTAGGGCGCCAAAAAAAACCCCCAAAATTGGGCCCTGGTTCATACGCTTTTTATTGCAGGGTGTATCCTTTCAAAACCCCTGCCCTTCCTACCTATAGGGCCCCTCTAAAACCCTCCCAAAAACCCCTTGCCTTCCCTAACCTATATGTCCTCTTTACCCTACCTAAACCCTGCCCCCCTACCTTTTATGGCCTCTTTACTCACCCTGCCCTCCTATCTAAAAGGGCCCCCTTTTTTCCCCTTTCCCTGAAACCCTTTCCCTAAATGACCCTTTTCCCCCTTCTAAACCCTGACTTCTGCCAAATTTGGCCTCTATACCCCTACAAAAAACCCTGCCCTCCAAACCTATTTTGGCCCTTTTTAAGTTTCCAAAAACCCTCCCTTCCAAACCTATATGGCCCTATCCCCCTTCCAAAAACACTGTTTTCCTTTACCTTTTTCCCAATATGGCCCCTTTCCCCATAAAAACCCTGCTTTTAGGTCCCCTTTTCCCTCCCCAAAACCCTGACTTCCGGGCCTATATGGCCCCAAAATTACTCTATTTAATCCTGCCTGCACATGTGGCAAAATTTTGGGCCCTGAATGTTTTGGGCCTTTCCTTTCTCTGTCTACGTGCGCTACAATCCGCCAGATGTGATTGACGCCGTGTTTTTTACTTTTTGAAAGCTAGGGCCCGGGTGTTTTTTTGAAAAAAATTGTTTGGGGCTTGTTTCCATTTTTGGAAATTTTGGTAAAATTACTCCCTTTAATAAAATGCAAAAACTATGCCCCAAAATTTCCCTTGTGTGACCCCCCCCCCCTTTACCCTCCATGTCCTCTGATTGGCTCGTTTTTCCTCAAATATCAAAAGCCATAGTTATTTACCTTTAAACCCCCTTTTGATAAAAACCCACATTGGGGGGCCACACTTTTGTGTTTTGGGTTTTCCTCCCATGTACCCGGGTTATGTTCCTGTGCTGGGTTTTTGTGCTATTTCTTTCCCTGTGTGTAACTCCTATCACCTGCCCATATTTCCCATTGTTATTTTTAAGGTGTCCCTAATCCCTGTTTTGTTTTTTATGGGTGGGCTTGAAACCTCTTATGTAATGTTTTTTTAATTTTTTAAATTAAATTTTTAAATAAAAATTTTATATTTTAATTATTCCTTTTGGCCTTTTTTGTAGGTGATTATTGGTTTCTCATGATCATTGTAACAAAAAAATCAGCTGTGGGGGAGCACAAATAGGAGGAGGGGGTTTTTGATTAAAAATATAAAAAGGAATATTTTTTTTTCACCCCAAAAGCTTTAAAGACCGGGCTATTTAGTCCCTTTTTCTTTATTTTTTTTTCCTAGTGATTTGGTTTTGATTTTCTGGATTAAAAATTTTTGGTAAATTTTCTTCAGCATCATTGTTCTTTTCTACCCCAGTAGAATAAAACCCCTTCCCCTGGCGCCCGAATTTGTGTGAAAAAAATCCCTTTTTCCTGTACCCACAAAACTGAGCCCGTCCTCGTGGGCGGGGTCCCCAGGGTGATTGAAACTCAGCTTGGTCTTGTTCTTTTCCCTGTTTATGGAAGATTACAGCAAAGGGAAAACCGTATGTGTGTCCAAATTATAGGGGAAAAAAATCATTGTATGGATGAAGCCCGGGCAACCCGCTGGGTAATGGGGCGCTGGAAACCAAAAACCCCCCCTGAAAGAGGAGAAAATAAAAACCCCCCTCATATTTGGAAGGGTTTTCAGGTTTAAAAATTAAAATTTGAATAAAGGGGATTTTTTTAATTTTTTCAGACATGAGGGGAGTTTTTCAGGAATCTCCCAAACATCCAGTATTTTGAAAAGGGGAATGTAGCCCCCCAAACGGGATAGGCTTGGGAAACTGGCCCCCACAGGAGGGTTTCATACATGTTTAAAGGTTTAAAAATATGATTAGCAAACAAATATCACATTTGATAGACTTAGATAACCCGTTTAGCAGACAGTTTTCATAAAATTTATAGAAATTAGATACCCAGCTCAGCAGACTATCTTCCCTGAAATGCTTAGATACACGTTTAGCAGACAGTATCATCCCTGAAAAGTTAGTTTCCAGTTCAGCAGCCCGTATCAAAATGATAGGTTTTGATACACAGCTCCAAAAAAGGGCAGTATCCCCAAAATGATTTTTAAATTTGATACACAGCTCAAACGACTTTCATCCTTGAAATGCTTGATACACAGTCCGCAGGGCGTTTAATCCATTGAAAAGCTTTTTGATACACAAATTCCCGGGAGGGCGTATTTATAAGATAGGATTAGATACACAGCTCAACAGACAAATTTTACATTTTGATTGACTTTTGAATTTCCAAAGGGTCAGAGAATTCATCCTGAAAAAGCTTTAGATACAAAAGTTCAGCCGTTTTTCCGGTTTTTCATTCCCAAAAAAATGGCTTAGAAACTACACAAAAATTCAGGAAGGGCAGGGGGATAAAAAGGGAAAAAACGAAAAATTGATAACAGAATAAGAAAACCGTTCACACATGGGAAAAGCTTAGAATTAAAAACAGCCCCAGCAGAAGTTTTCACACATGAAAAACTTAGATTTAAAAAGCTCAGCAGGGGCGTTTCACACATGAAAATACTTTGATACAAAAGTTCAGGACAGTATTTACACAATTTTAAAAATTTTTGGTTATGTTTTTTTTTTTTTTTTCCCCATCCTTTTCCCAAAATTTATTCAAATTCTTAAGTTCTGCAGTTTTCACTATTACCAATAGGCCCTTTAAAAATAGTTTTAGACTTTTTGTTTGTTTGGCCCAAAAATTTTAGTACTTGCTTTGATCAAACACAAGCTGGGGGTTTCACTGAAAAAGGAGAAAAGGGGGCACAATATTACAGCTCCTAATCCCTGCACACTGACGTTTTTCCCAGGTTTACTAAAGAATGCCCACAACGCTCTCCTATAGAAAGATTTTACCAGTTATAATAGATGTCACAGCTCCCCCTCCCCGCACAAAATTCCCCAGGGGCACAAAACTGCCCAAAAACCCCTTTTTTATAGAAAGACCCACCATTCACGAAGGAGATGTACGCCCCCCCCTTTTCTCCCCACCCGCACCCCTGACTTTTTTCCCAAGGGTCACAAAGCCTTTCCCACAACACTCTCCCAAGAAAGATTTTACCAGTTATAATAGAAAGACGCTCCCCCTCCCGCACCCCTTTCCCCGGTCAAAAGCATGCCCACAACACTCTTTCCTTTTAGAAAGGGTCCACCATTCACGGAAGGAGATGTTACAAAACCCCCCCTTCTCCCTCCTTTCACAATGACTTTTCCCAGGTCAAAGAGCATGCCCACAACGATTTTCCTTTTGAAGTTAATGGGACTGATTTAATTCACAGGCTCCTTTTTCCCTGAAGCTGCTGTAAAAACATCTCTCTAAATGCTGTTAAAAGCCCTGCAGGAAAAATGGCTGGCCCCCCTAATTTATACAGAAAAGCCAAAAATTTAAAAAAATGTACAAACAGAAAATAAAAACTAAAAAAAGAAAAAATATGGATAAGGGTCTTGTTTTAATTAGTAAAAAAAAAAAAAAATTTGCGATAGATTCTCTTTAAACATTTTTCATTTCACTTGAGCTTTGAGTCCCGCTGGGTTACTTAAAACCAAAAGGGGTGCGCGATCTTTTGTACACCCATGTGCATTGTAAAAAACAATGCAAAAAAGGGGAACAAAGGGCGGTGTTTTTAAAATCTTAAATGCCTTGGGGTAGGAATTTTGGGGTTTTTTTCGGGAAAAACATGGCGGTGATGGGTTTCATAAAGGCTTTTCCAAAGGGGGCCATGTGAAACCCAAACAGCCAAAC
The DNA here is from genome assembly GCA_025379985.1 of Phyllomedusa bahiana. Classification (NCBI taxonomy): domain Eukaryota; kingdom Metazoa; phylum Chordata; class Amphibia; order Anura; family Hylidae; genus Phyllomedusa; species Phyllomedusa bahiana. The sequence continues at coordinate 8,757 of JAODAL010076894.1, read as the reverse complement.
TTGTGCGGAGGGGGGCAGGAGTGAGAAAAGTTGGGAAAAAGGGGGCCCCCCGGGACCCCCTTTTTTGTTTTTTTTAGACGCTACGGCCCTGATTTTCTGCATCGTTCTAAGGAGTTAAAATGCAGGAAAAAAGGGGGGGGTCAGTTCCCTGGTTTTTCCCTCAGGTTTTTCAGCCCGCTTTTTTTTGAAAGGGAATTTCCCCTGGGCTTTTGGCCCTCGGGCATTTTGGGGGAGGTTTGTCTTTCGCAAAAAAAAACTTTTGGGTCCGTGCGACCAAAAGGAAGGGTTTGGGGCTCCCCGGCCCCCGCAGCAGCGCTGAAACCCAGCGCGCTCCTACAAGACCGGGGGGTGGGGTAAAACCCCCACTCCCCAGTGCTTTGAAACCCTTTTAATTTTCCGCCCCGTTTTTTCCCGAGGCCCAAACAAAAAAATTTCTCTGTTGCAAGGGGGATCGGAACACCCGGGGACCCCACCCGAGCCCAGGGAAAAGGCTGCACAGTCAGCCCCCCGGGTAAAATATAGTAGCCCCCGGGGTGTCTGGGGGAAAAAAAGCCGGGGATCGGCAGACTGTGTTTTGGGCCTGAAAATGCGTGTCAGACTGACACCCGGGTTAAAAATGTATTTAGCATATATGAATTTGCTAAATACATTACTAAGTGGAGAAAAAAAGTTAAAAAAGTTTTCCCTTCATGGGATTTAAAAGGAAAAAAAATTTTAAAAAAATAAAAAAATGGGTTAAAAAAAAGGATAAAAAAATAAAAATAATAAATATTTAATAAAAAATAATTGTTGCATATATTACACAAAAAAAACACCCCTACAATATTAGGTAAACCCACGAAAAAAAAAAAAATTAAAAAAAACCCGTAAGGGAAATTTTTTTTAACAAGTTATTAAGTGGTTTAAATGTGAAATGGTTTTAAAATTAAAAAAAAAACGAAAGAATTTAAAAAAAAAATTTTGTGAATTTTAAATCTTTTTCCCCCATTAAAATACAACTTGTCCCCCAAAAAAAAACGAAAGGGGCCCCTAAAAAATGCGTATTGGGAAAAAAAAAAAAAAGTTAAATGTTGAAACCAAAGGAGGCAAAAAAATAAAAAAAATGTTTGGTCATTTAAATACTTTTCAGGGCGTTCGGCTTTAAAAGGGGTTTTTTCCCAAAGAGTTTTCATAGATGAATGAAATAAGGGGTTTTCTCTGTTTACCCTTCCCCGGTCAGACTATGTTTTTTGCATATGAGCTCCCTGCTTCATCCTTGGGATTTTAACTCTGTGTTTTCCCGTTGTAAAATTTAATTCAAATTTGCTAAAAAAGCTTCTCTGAAAATGCTCGCGGAGTTTTTTTTTGTTTTCTCGAACCCAAAAACCCCAATTAGTGTGTTTACTTTAAAATAAAAAAAGTTTTTACTGCCCACAGCACAGAGCTGCTTTGGAAACCCGTGTGATGACAAACACTCACTGCTTTCACAATTTTGAAAAAAACAGCAGGGGGGGGATGTACACAGGTCGGTTTGAAGGGAAAAGAAAAGGGGCCAGGGAGGTTGGGTAAAATCCTTGTATCTCCTTAACAAAAACAGAAAAGAAACGAAGCAATATTTTTTGGTAAATTTTCTTAAAATTTTGTGATCCCCCATTTTTAAAGTTATTATTTGTAAAGCAAAACCCCTTTAAGGGTTAAGCATCCCAAAACCCGCCTTCTGTGTAGCAGGATTGCTGAGTTAATCCCACTATAGGCACCCCTTTCCGGCCCGTTCAGACCAATAGTCCGGGGTCCTAAAAAGGGGGTTTAAAAAAGACAGTTGGGAAACCCTTCATGAAGGTGGTTTTTTTTGTTTTTTATTTTATTTTTTGTTATTTCAAATGAAAAGGTGTCGCAATTTTCTTTTTTCAGTTTTGAAGTGAACCCTTTGCCTTGCACCCCCATCTTTAGGCACTTTTAATTTACCCCCATTTAAAGGGGGTTTTTTCCCCTGAAAATAAAATTGAAAAGGGGGGAAGTTTGTAAATTAAAAAATTAAAAATTTTCACCATTAATCATTATTAAAAAAATTTTGCCCCCGTTTTTGTTTTAGCTGCTCCCCTTTGTGATCCCTAGTGTTCAGCTCTTCCCCAGGGGTTTTTACCAGTGACGAAAAGGGTCCCCGTCCTGGCCACACATGTCAGTTCCCTCATCTTCCTCTCAGGCGCTACTATCAGCTCTTCCCTGTCTTGTAATAAACCCCACTCCCCATGTGGGCGGGGGTTCCCAACCCCCGGTGCTGTCATTCTACCCCCAACCCCCTTTGTACTTCAAGGGTAATGACCTTTAAAGGGTGAGTGGGGTGTGCAACCCCAGGGGTTTTCATCCTACCCCCCAAACCTCTTTTACTCCTTTAGTATCAAACAACTGCTGAAAGCGAAGTGGTTTTCCCCCCCGGTGCTGCCATTCTATCCCTTTCCCCTGTAATCCCTTTGTAATTTTACACACACTCAATTGGGTTTTTCTCCCCCCCGGGGTGCTGTCATTTCAATCCCCCTTTCCCCTGTTTCTCCCCTTTTTTAAAAACAACCCACTCACTGTGGGCGGGTGTTCAACCAGGTGCTGTCATTCTCTCCCAAACCTCTGTTTTCCGAGTAATGAAACTAAAATTTCTGAGTGAGTGTTCAAAACCCCCGGTATGTCATCCCACTTCCCCTTCCCCCTGTATCCTTTGTAATAACACAAAATGGCTGAGCGAAGTGTTAACCCCCAGGTGTGCCATTTTTCTCCCAACCCCTTTTACTTCCTTAGTTAAACACACCCCAAAATCACTGCTCGTTGTTTCCCCCAGGTGCTGTCCCTTTTCCCCTCCCGTCCTCTGTGCTCCTTAGTAATCACACACACTCACTGCTGAGTGAGTGTTCAAACGATCGCATTGTACAAGCAGTGAGATAAAGTGATGTACCAATTACTTGCTGCGAATACGCGCCATGAGAAATGAAAGTCTATGGCGCCACCCCGGGAAATACACGATGTACTGCGGCGCATACTATACGCGCCCCCAGTACATCGTTTTGGGAAACATAGCTTGGGGCTAAAAAAAAAAAAAAAAATTTAAATTTATTTTCTTAACTTACACCACTAAAATAATACAATAATATATAATTATTAAACTATATAATAGTAAATAATATAAAATGAACATTAAGGACGACATTTCCCAACGCGCCAGTTTTTTGGTTTATTTTGCGCTAAAACCGCCTTTGACGGCATATTTTGGATGTAAATGAACTGTTGTACACCAAAACTATGCGCATTATATCCCAGGGGCCGACACATTGTAATGCGCCCAAAAATGATGCGCTGTGCGCCTCCATAACAAAATGCGCCTACTGAGACACATAGCACGTCATTACAAGTGTATATGTGTTAGGCGCATTTCATATACTTGTAATGATAAGCAATGCGCCTCCGTGCGCGATGTGCCTCCATAGGGGCATCAAATACGCTTCCAAGGAAATGTTTTGTGCAGCGATTTGCGCTAATCGCTGCACATAGCTTATCATTACAAGTATATGAAATGCGCCTAACACATACTTGTAACGCACCTAACACATACTTGTAATGCACCTAACACATACTTGAAATGCACCTAACACATACTTGTAACGCACCTAAACACATACTTGTGAACGCACCTAACACATACTTGTATTTCACTAACACATACTTGTAATGCCCCTAACACATACTTGTAATGCCCCTAACACATACTTGTAATGCCCCTAACACATACTTGTAATGCACCTAACACATACTTGTAATGCCCCTAACACATACTTGTAATGCGCCTAACACATACTTGTAATGCACCTAACACATACTTGTAATGCACCTAACACATACTTGTAATGCACCTAACACATACTTGTAACGCCCCCTAACACATACTTGTAACGGTCTTAACACATACTTGTAATGCACCTAACACATACTTGTAATGCGCCTAACACATACTTGTAACGCGCCTAACACATACTTGTAACGCGCCTAACACATACTTGTAACGCGCCTAACACATACTTGTAATGCGCCTAACACATACTTGTAACGCGCCTAACACATACTTGTAACGCGCCTAACACATACTTGTAATGCACCTAACACATACTTGTAACGCACCTAACACATACTTGTAATGCACCTAACACATACTTGTAATGCACCTAACACATACTTGTAATGCGCCTAACACATACTTGTAACGCGCCTAACACATACTTGTAACGCACCTAACACATACTTGAAACGCGCCCCTAACACATACTTGTAACGCGCCTAACACATACTTGTAACGCGCCCCAACACATACTTGTAACGCGCCTAAACACATAATTGTACCAGCCTAACACATACTTGTAACGCACCTAACACATACTTGTAACGCACCTAACACATACTTGTAACGCACCTAACACATACTTGTAACGCGCCTAACACATACTTGTAACGCGCCTAACACATACTTGTAACGCGCCTAACACATACTTGTAACGCGCCTAACACATACTTGTAACGCACCTAACACATACTTATAACGCCCCAACACATACTTGAAAAGCGCCTTAACACATACTTGTAACGCGCCTAACACATACTGTAAACGCGCCTAACACCCTACTTGTAAACGCGCCCTAAAAACATACTTGTAATGCGCCTAATCACATACTTGTAATGCGCCTAACACATACTTGTAATGCCCCTAAACACATACTTGTAACGCTCCTAAAAAATACTTCTTGTAATACACCTAACAATACTTGAATGCACCTAAACATACTTGTAATGCGCCCTAAACATACCTTGTAACGCTCCTAACACATACTTGTAACGCTCCTAACACATACTTGTAACGCTCCTAACACATACTTGTAATACACCTAACACATACTTGTAATACACCTAACACATACTTGTAATGCACCTAACACATACTTGTAACGCTCCTAACACATACTTGTAATGGCTACACATACTTTGTTTAAAGCACCTAACACATACTTGTAATGCCCCTAACACATACTTGTAATGCGCCTAACACATACTTGTAATACACCTAACACATACTTGTAATTCACCTAAAAAATACTTGTAATTCACCTAACACATACTTGTTATGCTCCTTACAAATTCTTGTTATGGACCTTTCACATACTTGTTCTGCTCCTAACACATACTTGTATTGCGCCTAACACATACTTGTAATGCACCTAACACATACTTGTAATGCACCTAACACATACTTGTAACGCTCCTAACACATACTTGTAATACACCTAACACATACTCGTAATGCACCTAACACATACTCGTAATGCACCTAACACATACTTGTAATGCTCCTAACACATACTCGTAATGCGCCTAACACATATACCCTTCTATTGATGTGCTATGCTCCTCAGTAGGCACATTTCGTTATGGAGGCGCACAGCGCATCATTTTTAGGCGCATTATGTTTACTATGCAAGGTATACCCGACGCCTGATTTTTGATAGGGTCGGAACTTTCTGGGGCACTTTACACTTATTTAATGCGCCTAAAAACTGACGCAGCACCGCCAATTTTCATACATCTCGCCCTAAAAGTTATTATATCCCCAAAAAATAAATGATCCAAAAACATTTATAGAAAATTACATAATTTAAATTAAATAATATAAATGAATTAAACCAATGCAGCATCTACACCACACCCTGTTATTATAGTATTATCAGTGATTCCAAGCACATCACAGCAGGAGAGAGATAAGACGTTAGAGCAGCAGTCAGGGAATGGACACTGTGGTGGCTTCTATTCACTGACATGCTACTTTATAGATCAGTAACCAGGGCCCGAGCTGTCAGGAATTGTGTGGAGTTTTTTTTACTTTTTTTTTCTATGTGGCACAGACAGACCTAGAGCCAGGACTACACTTACAGACATGATAGGCTTAGATACACCAACTCAGGATAAGGCTTAGATACAGATAGTATCACAAATGATAAGATTAGATACACAATTTAGCAGACAATATCACCGATGAAAGATTGTATCATATTCACCAGATCTTACACTTAGATATAATGGCACAGGAGACTGCATCACGAATGATCAGCTTAGGTACATCCACTCTGCAGACAGTATCACACACGACAGGCTTAGATACACCACTTAGCAAATAATATCACACCTGATGGGATTACATGCAAGAGGTTTAGCAGCACAGTAACAGACATGATGAGCTTAGATACACTGACTCAGCAGACGTTATTACACATGGTATCCACAGGGCACCGATTTTTCCCCCTAAGCACAAAAGGGTGTAAGGAGGTGTGGAGGGGCCCTAAATTTTTTCCATTGGAGGGGCATATATCCCTTTTTTACTGGGGGGTACCGGAATTTCCCTTTGGGTCCCAGTCCTTTTTCCCAAACAGACAGTAAGTATGTAGGATTGTTACTATGATAGGTTTTGATACCGCTCAGCGACAGATCAAAAGGGGATATTTTTTAATTTTCATAGCTCAGAGAGGGTTTTAACACGGGGTTTAAAATTTGATACAGCGGCTCGCAGAAAAAATTACATAATGGGGCTTGGGTCCCCCCAACCCCAGCAGCCCAAGTTTCCCCACGGTAGGCTTAGATTCAACAGTCAGTTTAATAGTAGGGGAATATGATATAGAACACAGCGGCAGTTCAAAACGTATGGGTTAGAACACAGTTCAGCGGACAATTTTTCAACTGGATAGGCTCAGTTTACCAGTTAAGCAGACCGTATCACATTGTTAGGCTTAGATACAAAAGCTCAGCAGCACACATGATTGGGCCCTTTGATACAAGTCAGCGAAAGTACCCACACAAAAAGTTTTGATTTCGGCTTGGGCCATTTCGGGGCATTAATCATAGGCTTTGATTCCCCAAGTTCAGAGAAAAGTATCACACAGGATGGCCAGATACACTGTAAGCAGCAGTAGACACATGTTAGGCTTAGATAACAGCTCAGCGGGACGTTTTAACGGGGTTAGGTTTAAGAAACCCCAAATTAAACAGAAAGTATCACATTTTTTTTGGCTCAGTTTACCCCTTTTCCCCAAAAAAACCAGTATCCCTTTTGTTAGGTTGGGTACCCCCAGCCAAAAGTCAGTATCACACTGACGGCTTAGATACCCCATCTCGGTCAGTATCAAACATGAAAGTTTTAGTAAAACCAGTCACTAGTCAGTATAAAACAGGGACAGGTTTTAGAACCCCAAGTTCGAAGTCATTTTCCCCAAAATTTGGCGGCTTAGTACAGCAAAATTCCCCTCACACACTGTGTCATTGAGCATGCAGGGGAGAAATGACCCGCGTTTGTAGAGAAGGAGATAAACCCCTTTATTTAGCGCGGTTTTTTTCTGGGCCAAGGGACAGGTCCCATTGCTAAAAAATGCTTTTTTTAAAATAGAAAAATACTTGCAGCCGACATTCCCCCATAAAAAAAGATTTTCACCCGACCCCACTCCCAGGAATATTTTTCTGTGTATCCCCCCCCCCCTTTTTCCTGAGCCGTAAATGGGGGAACAAATTTATGCGCAAAAATTTTAAAGAGAAAACCCGGGCTGCATTGCAATGTTTTTTCAGGCAGGAGGGAGCAGAAAGGGTTAAAGGGTTTGATCCCAACCCCCCAAAATGGGGGAAAGGGGTGTAGGGGATCGGGGCTCGACAGTCCATGCGCAGCCCCCTTCGGACCGGCCCCCCCTTGGGGGGTTCTCATATATTTATAAAAAGAGAAAAGGAAAAAAAATTTTCCCAAATTTAAAGCTTCACCCTCCCCCCCCTTCCCCCCTCCCCACGGGGAAACCTTTCCCCTTTCCCTCTATAAAAAAAAAAAAAAAATGGAAATAAAAATCCCGAAAAAACTGGGACATTTTAAACCCGACATAGGAGAAACATTGCCAATGCACAGGAACAGTGTTTTTCCCCAAAGGGTTTGGTTGGGCCCTTTAAGCCCCAAAGAGGACCCCCCGATGGGACGGGATCACAAAAGGGCGGAATAAGATTTAGGACCCCAACGTCGGCCCACGTTCTCCGTCCTAGGTTGAGATTTTTTTTTTTTTTTCCCTCATTTTTATGTCATTTATTATTGACCCGTCCCCAATTATACGACCACCCCCTTTGTGGGGGGGACCTCAGCCCCCTTTCCTCCGATAATAATAACTTTTTGTATTTATGGTTCAACATAGTCAATATAATGTGTGAATTTTTAAAACCACCCCCCAATGATTTTAGACCAACTTCGTCATTATATTTGCTGTAAACCTATCGGGGAAACCCCTTTCAACCGTGACTTTGGGACCAACATCAGTAAATTTTAAAATTTGCTTTTAAAACCCTTTTTATAATTTCCACCCCGGGGCTGAACTTTTGGCCCAAACATCATTTCAATAAAATTTGCTATAAACCCTATTTTAATTTCCATCCCCCGCTGAGCTATAGACCAACATCAAAAAATTTTAGTGCTGTAAACCTTTTTAGGGAAACCTTTCAACCATGAGTTAGCCCAAATCATAATTTATAGTGCTAAAAACTATAATTTCCTAAAACCCGCTGAGCTATAGACCAACATAAAGTCAATATTGGTGCTGTAAACCCTTTTTTAAGCCATTCCGACCAGTGGACCCATGGGCCCAAATCATTTGTATAGGGGTTTGGTTAAACCTTTTTTTAAGTCCATTCCCAAACGGGAGCTATAGCCCAACATCAGTCAATATAGTGCTTTTA
>JAODAL010076893.1:0-13465 GCA_025379985.1 Phyllomedusa bahiana | reverse complement strand
AAATTTTAAAAGGCCCACTGGCTCAGCAAGTCATTACTCCTGATGAAGCCGCTAGAAGCGGGGGAAAACGCGTTGAGTTATTTTTAAGTGAGCATTTTTATTGTTTTAAATGTATTTTATTGCACAATAAATATACATTTCGAAAATAGAGGTATAGTGCGTTATTTTGACTGGAGGTGTTACGTTGGTGGCTGAGTGCTGGAATCCTTTGAATTTGGCAGCTTTTTAAAGCTGGCACATCTGAGTATATATCACAGAGCTTAGCTTCTCTCCCTCTATCATATAACCCTTTATATCACAGAGCTCAGCTTCTCTCATAAGCATAATTCACAAGCAAAGGTTAATTCCAAGTTTTCCTCTTGTTGTGTAGAAAAACACCGCATTGTAACACGCTACAAAGCTGGTAATTTTTTTGCTGCTCATTTCTTTTGCACAATTTACATCCAGGGGTTAATTAAGCATTGTTCTGCTGTTGTGGTGACTAAAATAAACCGTCTTTTTCACCGGCAAAAAAATAATTTTTTTCTGTAGCATAATTCACAAGCGAAGGTTAATTACAAGTTTTCCTCTTGTTGTGTAGCGTAAAATACACGCCATTGTAACACACAACAAAGCTTGTAGTTTTTGGTTGCTCAATTCTGTTGCGCAATTTACATCCAGGGGTTAATTAAGCGTTGTTCTGCTGCTGTGGTGACTAAAAAAACCGTTTAATTTCACCGCCAAAAAATACATTTTTTCCTGTAGCATAATTCACAAGCGAAGGTTAATTACAAGTTTTCCTCTTGTTGTGTAGCGTAAAATACACGCCATTGTAACACGCTACAAAGCTGGTAGTTGTTGGCTACTCAATTCTTTTGCGCAATTTACATCCAAGGGTTAACTAAGTATTTTTCTGCAGTTGTACTCAGTAAAAGAAATTTTTTTTTTCACCGCCACAAAAGAAATTCTGTAGCATAATTCATATCCGAAGGTTAATTTTAAGCCTGTTTTTTGCTTTTATATTCAGTAAAATACACAGAGATTTTAAACGGCACATACAAGTCAATTTTTCCTGCCCCATTTTGGAGCGCAATTTATATCCAAGGGTTACCCAAGCTTGTTTTACTGGGTTCATTTGGAGTCAAATACAGGGTGTGTAAATTTATCATATTTCAGATATCTTCATCAAAAAAGTGTCTGTACATTTAAGAACAAACAGTAAAGTCAGACAGAGAGGTGGCAGGCTCTTCACCTGCGAGTGGCAAGGCACAAACATTCCAGGCCCAGGTCGCAGCCACAGCAAGGGGACGTCGCAGCAGGGGTCACTCGGTGAGGCCACAACTGCCCGCTTCATCCCCCCTCCGCCGTGTTACTGACTATAGCCACCCAAGGGGGTTTTTGATTGGTTGACTAGGTCAATCCACTTCCTCCCAGATGACATCTGACAACCCCAGCCAAGAGTCGGTGGGAACGTCAGACACAAACCCTTAGTTTGGCATGGCCGGGGAGTGGGTCAGCGGCCCTCAACCTGTCCTTCATCCCGCCTCTGTCCCATGCGGTTCCCTCACCAGAAGATCTACTATGTGGTCTGGGCTCAGCGCCACTATATAAACTGAAGGGGTGAACAATTTGAGGAGGGCAGTCAGCAGCTACTTTGGCTGCGAAGAAATGGGGCCAATATCACCCTGCTTCTTGCAGTAGGCGGCAAAGTATAGATGTGGAGAGTGGCATGGGAGGTTCATGTTGTGAGGGGTCAGCCTCTGCATACCAAGACCGGTGATTGAGGACAGCAAGTGACGATGAAACACAAATAGATTTTTGATGTAGCCACCGACTTGGGAGCCGGTGAGGCAAGGGCTTCACCAATCGTCAGAGAAGAGGGATCAGCTTGCCCGTCAGGCGCGGCGCAGCCAGCAAGTGGGTTTGTGTGGCCGTGAGTTCAGCAGGGTAGCAGCAGTGTGAGGTCGGGAGCTAAGCGGCCCAGGGGGTAGAAAACCCGCTTCGGCAGGTCCAAGAAAGTAGCCGCACAGGGGCTCAGCGAGGCAGCGGCGCTAGTAGTTCGCTCGTGCGGAGCCGTTGGCGGTAAAATTCAGCAACTCGGCGGTTGTTGGCAGTTCTTTGCTAAGAACCGGGGAGCCGAATATGGGTATATGGGAAATCTGTGGGCAGAAAGTGAAGCATGGCCAGGGAGCTAACGTTGGCACCACAGCCCTGCGTTAACACATGCAGCGTCACCATCCGGTGGCCTTGGAGAAACGTGGCTCAGATGTGGTGGTCCATCCTGCCGCCACAGCAGCAGCAGCGGCCAGTGACACGCATGACATTGCAGCCAGTCAAGGCTCCACCACCTCTGCAGAATGGAGCTGTTTCTCATTGACATCATATCCCAGTCCAGATGCTCCTGCTCCTCGCTACTCATGGCGCCAGCAGTCGTTCAGCGAGGCGATTCCAAAGAGACAACAGTATGCGTCCAACCATCCTAAGGTGCAGCAGCTGACCGTGCTCCTGTCCAAGTTGTTGGTACTGCAAGTCCCTCCCTTTCCAAATGGTGGACTCTGCACCATTCAGAGAACTAATGGCTTGTGCTGAGCCGAGATGGAGAGTTCCAAGCCGTAATTTCTTTTCCAAAAAGGCAGTACCAGCACTTCATAAATATGTAGAACAGAAGGTGGGCCAGTCCTTGAGCTTATCGGTTTGTTCCAAGGTGCATGGCAGCGCGGACGTCTGGAGCTGTAACTACGGTCAGGGCCAGTACATGTCCTTTACGGCCCATTGGGTGAATGTGCTTCCTGCCCAGGCACACCAACAACTTGGACAGGAGACGCCGCTTTCTCCTCCACGTTGTCAAACTGCGGCTCCTGCGCCAATGTCCGCCTCCTCCTCCTCCACCACCACCACCATCTCAGCCTCCACAAGTATTGCTCCATCATACCACATGTGTAGGACACAGCGGTGTCACACAGTTCTACACCTGGCTTGCCTCGGCGAACTAAGTCACACAGGGGAGGAACTGCTCCGCGTCATGCAGCAAGAAATCGATGTGTAGCTTTCTCCGTGCCAACTGCAAATCGGAACCATGGTGAACAACAATGGGAGGAACATGGTGTCCGCGTTGCACCGAGGAGGGATGGTCCATGCGCCCTGCATGGCGCATGTGTTCAATCTGGTTGTGAAAAGGTTCCTGAAGTCTTCCACCGATCTTCAGAAGATTCTGAAAATGGCCAGGAAACTGTGCATGCACTTCATCCAAAGCCAGGAACACCCTCCTCTAATTGCAGCGGCAGAACGGCCTCCCCCAACACACTCTGATATGCGATGTTTCCACCCGTTGGAATTCCAGCCGGCACATGATGATTCAGGTGGACAGGAGTACTCCCCTGTGTAACTTTGATGTCAGCCAGAGGCAGCTCATGCGTGACACCTGCCGTTTGTTGAGGCCATTCGAGGAGGCGACGTTATTTGTCAGTCGCCAGGACTACGGGATGAATAACGTCATTCCACTGCTTCATGTCCTGGAACAGATGCTGAAAAATCTGTCTGGGCAGGGGACTGGAGATGTGGCGACTACATCTCTCGGCCACATAAGTCCGGTGGGGACTTAACTGGATGAGGATGAGGATGAAATTGGAGAAGAAGCATTTTCTGGTGAAATGAGTGGATTTTCTACCCAGGTGACAAGAGAGTAGGAGCAGGAGCAGCTGGAGGAGGTAGATGGAGATGAGGAAGACGAAGCATATGACCGTGGCAGTATAAAGTGGAGATGGAGGCGGGGAGCCCCTCAGAGTCACTTGTGCAGATGGCCCGCAGCAGGCTGATTTGCCGGGCTAGTGACAGCCGCATAGTCAGCGTCCGGCAGAGGGACGACTTCTGGCTCTCCACCCTATTGGACCCTCGCTACCAGTCCAAAATGGGAGCCTTTTTCCCAGCTATTGTGAGGGAGGACAAACTCAAATAGTATAGGGAAATCCTCCGTAGTCAGTTGGCCGCTGCCTATGTGTGGCATTGTCCCTCCTCTGACAGGTCTGACCGGGGGGTTCTTCAGCACTCATGTACTACTGCCGCGGCTACTAGGGGAAGGTGGGGGGTAGGAGCAGTACCAGCTCCATCAGCAGCAACCTAAGTCTGGAGTCACTGATGAGCAGCTTCCTTCACCTGCCTAGTGAGGAGGGTAGTCGCCAGCAGCAGCAGCAGGACCTGGAGCAGTCCCTGAACCTACAGGTGGTGGCCTACTTGGACAGTACTCTGCCACCCCAGTTAGAAGATCCGCTGGACTACTGGGCAGCCAAATTGGATGTGTGGCCTCAACTTGCCGAGTTTGCAGTGGAGAAGCTGTCCTGCCCGGCCAAGTGAGTGTGGATCAGAGTGGGTGTTCAGTGCGGCGGGGGCCAACGTTACCCCAAGGAGAACCTGCTTGTCCACGGGAAATGTGGAACGACTGACCTTTGTCAAGATGAATCAGGCGTGGATCGGCCAGGATTTCCACACACCAATGCCTTAGGCGTCAGGCTACATCAGCCATGACGCCTCACCCAAACTGTGAGAAATGAGTCTGGGTTCAAAACTACCTGCCTCAGCCACTATTCTGATACCGCCACCCGCCTGTGCCACACATCTGCTGACAGTTTTCTCCATCTGCCACCAACCATTTTTACCAGGGACTGGTATTGCCACCCACCTCCACACTCTGTCATTTTGCCACTTTATGACCTCATGCTGCTGTTGCTGGTGCCGTGACATCCACACTGTGTCATTGTGCCACTCACTGACCTCATGCTGTTGCTCCTGCCACCATCACCTCCACTCTCTGTCATTGTGCCTCTCTGTGGCCTACTCCAGTTTTTGCCACCTCCAGAATGTCATTGTGCCACTGTCTGACCTCATGCTGCTTCCACCGTCACCTCCACTCTCTGTCATTGTGCCATTCTGTGGCCTATTACTGTTTTGCCACCTCCAGAATGTCATTGTGCCACTGTATGACCTCAGGCTGCTGCTGACGTGACCTCCACACTGTGTCATTGTGCCACTCTGTGGCCTACTCCTGTTTTTTCCACCTCCAAAATGTCCTTGTTCCACTCTCTGACCTCATGCTGCTGCTGCCGTCACCTTCAGTCTCTGTCATTCTGCCACTCTGTGGCCTACTTCTGCTTTTACCACCCCCAGAATGTCAATTTGCCACTGCCTGAGCTGATGCTGCTGCTGCCGTGCCCTCCACACTGTGTCATTGTGCCACTCTGTGGCCTACTCCTGTTTTTGCCACCTCCAGAATGTCATTGTGCCACTGTCTGACTTCAGGCTGCTGCTGCTGCCGTGACCTCCACACTGTGTCATTGTGCCACCCTGTGGCCTACTCCAGTTTTTGCCACCTCCAGAATATCATTGTGCCACTCTCTGACCTCATGCTGCTGCTGCCGTCACCTCCGGTCTCTGTCATAGTGCCACTCTGTGGCCTACTCCTGTTTTTGCCACCTCCAGAATGTCATTATGCCACTGCCTTACCTCATGCTGCTGCTGCCGTGCCCTCCACACTGTGTCATTGTGCCACCCTGTGGCCTACTTCTGTTTTTGCCACCTCCAGAATGTCATTGTTTCACTGCCTGGCCTCATGTTGCTGCTGCCGTGCCCTCCACACAGTGTCATTGTGCCACCCTGTGGCCTACTCCTGTTTCTGCCACCTCCAGAATGTCATTGTTCCACTGCCTGACCTCATGCTGCTGCTGCCGTAACCTACACACTATGTCATTGTGCCACTCTGGCGGCATTCACCTCATCCCCGGACGTCAGGTCCTACTTCTCCTATCTCCAGAACGCCTGTATCCAGGGTACTGTGCCCTCAAGACTCACATACTACTGCAGCAACCCCTATTGCTGGCACCTTCGATATAGTTATTCACATATACCTTGGCATATGATATTCCTTTTAGTCCCATCTCAACTGACTCTAGATGTTCTTGATAAAGGCCATATAAAGCCGAAACGTCGATACCCTGTGACATCTAGATACTATATTCATACAAATATTCTATGTGAAAGCATTTATTGAGTATATGTGGCTATACACCCTACTTTGGCACTCTGTTCTTGATCCCAATTATATGTTTGTAAATAAACTGTATTCATCACAAAGCAAATCATGATGGTGTGCAGTGGATTTATCCTATATAGTTACTAGACCCAGAGTCTTTTCCACGTTGCACAAAAATTCTTAATTATTGTCCAGGTGTGCGTGACCTTTCTACTATTGTATTGTGCCACTCTGTGGCCTACTCCTGTCTTTGCCACCTCCAGAATGTCATTGTGCCACTGTCTGACCTCATGCTGCTGCTGTGGCTGCTGCCGTAACCTCCACACTGTGTCATTGTGCCACTCTGTGGCCTTTTACTGTTTTTGCCACCTCCAGAATATCATTGTGCCACTGTCTGACCTCATGCTGCTGTGGCTGCCGCCGTCACCTCCACACTCTGTCACTAATGTTGCAACCTGAGCTCTCAGCTTGTTTTTTTCCAGCTTTCACTGGCATGACTTTATCAGGCTTCATTCCCGCTTCAGTTTTTTAGTCAGTTTTGCCCTCTTAAGTGCTCAGGGAATTTTATAGTGAAGCAATTTTAAGAGCGGCGGCAGTCATCTGCGTGTCATACTAAAACACAACATTGTATGAAGACCAAACCAAGCTCCCTCTGCATATTTAAGCATGGCACAACGTTCTACAGCACCCTGCAGGCCCTGTGCAGCCTGTAAATAGCAGTTTTTTAATGTGATTCATCCCGAAGTAATTCGGACCGAATTTATTTTTGTCGGGAAATTCGGCGAAGTGACCGAACCGAATTTTGGAAAAATTCGCCCATCTCTAATGATAACACAAAACCTTTTTTTCCACTCATGTATAGTGTTTGGGTGAAGCCATTTATTGTCAAACTACTGTGTTTTCTCTTTTTAAATCATAATGACAACCAAAATCATCCAAATGACCCTGATCAAAAGTTCACATACCCTGGTGATTTTGGCCTGATAATATGCACAGAAGTTGACAAAAATGGGTTTGAATGGCTACTAAATGTAACATCCTCACATGTGACCTTTTTGCTTGCAATCAGTGTGTGCATAACAGCAGA
Source organism: Phyllomedusa bahiana (assembly GCA_025379985.1). Taxonomy (NCBI): domain Eukaryota; kingdom Metazoa; phylum Chordata; class Amphibia; order Anura; family Hylidae; genus Phyllomedusa; species Phyllomedusa bahiana. Next base: position 6,377 of record JAODAL010076893.1, on the reverse strand, counting down.
GTGAGTTTCTGGGATCCAGACAGACTCTTGCATCTTTCATCCAGCCACTGACGTTTCTGAATTGTGATCGTGGGGAAAGCAAAAGAATTATCAATGGATCTATGGGAAAAGGTAGTTGAAATGTATAAAACAGGAAAGGGATACAAAAATATATCCAAGGAATCGATAATGTCAGTCAGCAGTGTTCAAACTGTGATTAACAAATGGAAAATCAGGGGCTCTGTAAAAACCAAACCATGGTCAGGTAGACCAACAAAAATTTTGGCCACAACTGCCACGAAAATTGTTCGGGATGCAAAGAAAACCCCACAAATAACATCAGCTAAAATAGAGGACTCTCTGAAAACTAGTGGTGTGACTGTTTCAAGATGCACAATAAGGTTGCACTAGAAGAAAAATGGGCTGCATGGTCGAGTCGCCAGAAGAAAGCCATTACTGCACAAATGCCACAAAGTATCTTGCCTACAATACACCAAACAGTACAGAGACAAGCCTCAAAACTTCTGGAACAAAGTAATTTGGAGTGATGAGATCTCAAGTGCGCAGTTTATGAAAGACAGCCCAGGAATTTACAGGAGAAGAAGAATGGGCAGCTTTATCATCTGAGAAAATAAAGAGCCTCATCCACAACTACCACAAAATACTTCAAGTTGACAATGATGTTAGAGAGGGCAATACACGGTATTAAGAACTGGGGTATGTGAACTTTTGATTTGGATGTTTTTGGTTGTCATTATGATTTAAAAAGAGAAATCACGGTAGTTTGACAATAAATTGCTTCACCCAACCACTAACCATGAGTGGAAAAAAAGTTTTTGTGTTATCATTCATATTCTCTGAAAAAAGGCTAAGAAAGCAATAATTATGCCGGGGTATGTAAACTTTTCAGCACAACTGTATTATAGAGCTCAGCTCCTCTCGTCTATCATATAACTCTATGTATCACAGAGCTCAGCTTCACTCCTCTATCATATAACCCTATATATCACAGAGATCAGCTTCTCTCCTCTATCATATAACCCTATATATCATAGAGCTCAGCTTCTCTCTCTCTATCATATAACCCTATATATCACAGAGCTCAGCTCCTCTCCACCTATCATATAACTCTTTATATCAGAGAGCCCAGCTTCTCTCCTCTATCATATAACCCTATATATCACAGAGCTCAGCTTCTCTCCTCTATCATATAACCCTATATATCACAGATCTCTGCTTCTCTCCTCTATCATATAACCCTATATATCACAGAGCTCAGCTCCTCTCCATCTATCATATAACCCAGGGCCGGACTGGGACCAAAAAGCAGCCCTGGCACAAAACCCCCACCAGCCCACATACAATATCTGCTACAATAAAGACCACTATAAACATCAGCAAGAAAGTAAAATTGGCACACAGAAGCTCCTATTCACAGGGTTAGGGACAAGCGTACAGTTGTTTTTACAATTAGGGACAAGTGTACGCTGCCACTATACAAGCGCTGATATAACTTACAATACCGCTATGTAGTGGTCAAATCACCAGTGGCCATTACATGACAATGAATACAGCACTGATCCATCAGAAGGAAAATCACCCCTTTCCCATCAGAGACTACAGGAGATTTTTATTGTTGGAGCCCGCTTTCTTCACCCGGGCCCCCAGACCGCCATGATGACTTCCCCCACCCAAAATCGTCCGCAAAAATTTTAACCACACCCACATCTTAGCTTCACACTTTCCCCAAAAACCTCTTTATTCTGCCCCCCCTTTGTGTACAAACCCCCCAATTTGCAAAGAAACCCCAAAAGGGTTTAAGGGCCCAGTGCCCCCTTTGGCCCCGGGGAAACCATAAAATTTTCCCACAGACAGATCGGGGGGCTCCCACTTCTGTATACAGCTTATTTTTTTTGCTTTCCTTATATAGTAGGCGGGTTTAAAAACCCTTCATACAGGAAAAGGGTTTTACGCTCCAAAATTTCAGTAAACGGGTAGCCCCCCTTTTTGGGTAGGTAGGTAAAAAAAGGGAGGTAAAAATATAGCCCCCAATTAGGGGGTAGTTACATAAACAGGCTGATAAATAACCACCGTCCAAGGGAGGGCCCCAGCAGTCCCTAACCCACATCCCACCAGTCCCCGGCCCCGCCCTTTCCTGGGGGATGCGCAGCAGTTTTTAACCCTTTTTTACAGCATCCCGGGAAAAAATCCCCGGGCCTTACTTGGGGAGTGGGCAAAAAAGGTTTTTTTTACAAAAATCCTATTACCAAAATACTAGGGGGTGGGGAAATAAGGAGGACCCAAAAGGAGAAGGGGGTGAGTAGGATGTGGCAATAAGTCTTTTGGGAAGGGGGAGGCAGGCCCCATGGTAGGTCCCCGGGGAGGGGGGAGGCAGACTAATGGTGAGGTTTTGGGGGGGTGGAGGCAGGGTAGTTTGTGAGATTTTCCCGGGGGGGTGGAGGAAACTAGATAGTGAAAGGGGGCCCCGGGAGGTGGAGGCATGCTAGCTGGTGGAAGGGCCCAAGGGGGGATGGAGGCAGGCTAATAGTGAGGTCCCCGGAGAGGGGGAGGCATGCTAGATAGTGAGGTCCCAGGGGGAGGGAGAGGCAGGTTTGAGGTGAGGTCCCAGGGGGGGTGGAGGCAGGCTAGATAGTGATTTTGGGGGAGGTGGAGGCATTTGATAGTGAGGTCATGAGGAAGGGGGGAGGCCCGGGTAATAGTGAGGGCCCAGGGGGGGTTTGGTACAGGTTTGATAGTTGGGGTTCCCCGGGGGAGGTGGGGGCAAAGGGTAGATAAATGAGGTACAGGGAAGTGGAGGCACTGGTTGATAGTGAGGTTTCCCCGGGGGGGGCTGGAGGGGGGGGGTAATTTTGTGAATCCCAAAGGGAGGGGAGGGGAAACTAATTTTAGGGCCCTTTGGGGAAAGGGGGAGGCGGGGTATGGGATCCCAGGGGAGGTGGGGGCGGCTAGATTTGTGAGGTCCCCCGGGGGGTGGGGGCAGCAGCTGGTGGGGGGTCCCAGGGGGGATGGGGCAGGTAGATAGTGAGGTCCCCGGGGAGGGGGAGGCAGCAGATGTGAGGGGGCCCCGGGGGGGTAGAGGCCCGGGTAGAGGGGTGAGGTTTCCCCGGGGGGGTGGAGGGAGGCTAGATAGTAGGTCCCCGGGGGGGGGAGGGAGGCTAGATTGTAGGGCATGAGGAGGGGAAGGGAGGCTAAAGTGAGGGCCCAGGGGAGGGGATCAGGCGATAGTGAGGGCCCAGGGGGGGTGGAGGGGGGCTAGATTTGAAAGGGACTAGGGGAATTAAAAGGGGCAGGCAGGGTAGTGGGTCCCAGGGGAGCTGGAGGGGGGCTAGATAGTGAGATCCCCCGGGAGGTGGAAGGAGGCTAGATAGTGAGGTCCCAGGGGGGGGGAACAGGTAGATAGTGAGGTCCCAGGGGAGGGGGAGGCAGGCTAGATAGTAGGTCCCGGGGAGTGGGGGCAGGGTAGATATGAGGGCCCAAAGGGGGGGTGGGGGGCAGGTTTTTATGGTGAGGTTTCCCCGTAGTAAATTGAAGGGCACTTAAACCCGCCTATTGAATGGTCCTCCACAGGAGCAGGTTTTCTTCTTGGATAGGCAAGGGAAACTCCTCTGCTCACGTCCTCCAGGCCTGCAGGGGGGGGGGGCCGGGGGCCTGAGGAGGCAGAGCCTGCATTTAGCACCCTTCCCTTTTCCCGTGGCAGAGCTGCCGGCCCCCGCGAGGGAAGCACCCGCCGGGGAAAACTGCGGGGGCCCGCACAGACTTTATTTTTCTGATGCCCGTCCGTCCTGGGCTCCTTTTATCGCCAGCACGGACACTGGGGGCGGAGCGGCCCAAAAGCTAACATAATAACCTTAACAGGGCGCTGGGTTTTCCCGTTTTTAAAGAAGGTAGGAGCAGCGTCAGCTGATCGTATGTAATGCAGGCGGTCCAGGAGTCACACGGCCCGCCGGGCATTTGCCTGGCTTGGCAGGTGCTCAGTCCGGGCCTGATATAACCCTATATATCACAGAGCTCAGCTTCTCTCCCTCTATCATATAACCCTATATATCACAGAGCTCAGCTCCTCTATCACATTATTCAAAAAATTACAGAGCTCAGCTTCTCTTCTCTATCATATAACCCTATATATCACAGAGCTCAGCTTCTCTCCCTCTATCACATCCTGCTCTCATCTAGGGGAGCATAAACCATGTGAAAGTGTAACATTATATGCTTCTAATTTCACACAGATGCATACAGTTTTTGTTGTCTTTGCTGTGTGCATGAGGCTTTAGCTGTGTAGATTACGTTACATATATGAAAACAGAGGGTGACATGTTTTTTTCTTGTATCCAGATGCCACTTTTTATGCGCATTATATTAGTGTAGAATGCACCTGATTTATGAACCCGCTCTACTGTGGGTCATAAATCAGGCGCATTCTAGCATATAAATGTAAATTCTGGCTCAGCTAAACCACTTTGAAAGTGGTTTACCTGTTCAGCAGTAATGCATCTGGAATTGCTGTAACAAAGCTGTAAACATGTAGCTTCGTACAGTTCTAGTACGCCCCGCCTCCAGCACGCCCCCCGAAATCAGGCGGATTACAAAGTGTCGCGGGCGCACTGTAATACGCCTGATATTAGCGTGCGGGAGTTTTAAATCAATAGCAAATCGGGCTGCACTAGATGTCAGGCTGAAAAGACAACAGACTTCTGCCGCAGGCCCGTTCATACATGTCGCCCATAGTTCCACTACTATTACGTCAAATGCTTGTAAACCACCTTTTCTATCTTAATAGCTGTCCTGTATCGTTAGTGATTTCCTAATTTATATAATCCTTCCAACATGTGACCATTTATTTGACAGATTTGCTGGAGTCTTAAAATCAATCTTATCGTTTACCTTAGATGACAAGTTGACATATATTGGTCATAGTAATATTCTTTATTTGCCTTATGAATGTAAATGATAAAACTATTATTAATAAAGCTTATGGAGTAGAAAAAGGGATTTTCATGGGAAAGCCCAGATACATGAAACCTGAGTGTTTTCAATAAACTTAAACATTTCTGTTTTCAGAAAGTTGACTAAGAACATTTGGAAGTCCCAAAGCCAGTTTTCACCACATTGGAAATTTCAAATCTGTTTCAGCAGACAGCAACATGACATTAAAGGCAATGTTCCCTATGTTATGACCAGCTCTGAACTTTAGATCTACCTCTTTGTTGCTCTGATTTATTAATGTGATGTCCCAAGGGCAGATAAATGAAGTCCTATAAGAGAAACCCCCAGTTACTGATTAGAGGGTTCCCTTATGTTGACTCTAAGGTAGCTGTGATTTTTTCAAAGATTGCAAAGTAAGAAATTCCATTTATGTTCTCCACTTTCAAAAACTTGGCAATGAGAACCTGCCGGATACTATTTTCCAACTCACTGCTCTGAGCATTGCAAATCCCATCTCATAAATGATTTCTAAATAATTAATACAAAATCTGTTCATCTCTCAAAAGCCAGCACACACAAAACCTACAGTAAATATATTTTGTTTTATGTCGAACAAAAGGCTGAGTTTTGAAAGGCTTTTTACAATACACGAAGGAACTTGTTAGGGTTGAACCCATCAAGTTACCAGCCATCTTGACATTTTAGATTTTAATTTGGATATTGTAATAGTTTTTATTAGTAAGAGGAGCTAGAGACAGAGATGTAGAGATACTGACCTTTAATTTTGATGGGCTATAAATGAGACCTCGGAAAAGTAGACCTAGACATTAAAAATAATTATTATGCTGTTATGGAACATAAGTGATTGAAGGCCATAAGCTACTTTTTTATATGGGTAGTGTTTTCATTCTTTGGTTGTTTCTGGTTTTGGCTAATTGTATGTAAAATGCATCTATGTTAGGAGTATGCACTGGGAAGCCCAAGGCTGTGTCTTTGGAGTATTCTCTAATAACAACAGCTAATGGTTTACTGATGGTTTTTCAAGAGTGGAGTTCCAAAATTCATAAACGGAAAGAGGGTTCTGCAAATCCAGGGCTGACAGAGTTCACATAACGTTGGACAGATAAAGCTCAGAGCAAACATAGGCTAAGTCATGAAACTGTCTGAGTTAAATTCAAAAGAGCACATAATGGCTATGCGTAAATGTCAGACTGATGAATCTGAAGTGGTTCTGATGTCGTTTCCTCACCAGAAATCCAACTTAACACCTCAGATTTCTGCTTAGGATTTTTACGTACAGAGACATTGTTCATCTCTGATTCTGATGTGGGTTAGCTCCGTTGCATTGTGGCTAACCCACATTTTAATCAAATGAATAACTGTTGGTTTGCACAGGGATTTTGAGGAAGAAATCAATGCCAAATCAGCATTAAAATCTTCATTAAATCCTTTTT
>JAODAL010076892.1:0-13465 GCA_025379985.1 Phyllomedusa bahiana | reverse complement strand
AAATTTTGCCATTAAAGGGCATTCTTGGCTGGTGCCTAAATGAACAAACATATCATCTGCGATGTTGTGATATGATAGATTAGGGATCCCCCTTGGGGGAGGAGGGTGATCGGTATCCAGGGGTAGTAAAAGACTAAACCCCACCAACCACTGTACCCTGGTTAAAGGGGGCCAGCTAACAAAGCGAATAGGACCCTTTGGGCCATATCTTTCCAACACTCCCCCAAGAGCCGGGATCGCAGATTTTAAGGGAAATAAATTCGGGGAAAATATAAATTTTTTTTTTTTTTTATTTTCAGGGTACATGGAGCTGAAAATTGGGGATCACCAGCTTCAAAAAACGAAAAAGAAAAAAAAAAAGGAGAAAAAAAGTAAAAACGGGAAAAAAGAAAGGGAAAACTACAGGAGGGGGGAGAGAAAAGAGCAAGAAAAGGAAAGAAAAGGGAAAAAATGAAAGTGAAAAGCGTCACGGAAGGGAAAGGAAAGGGGAAAAAAAAGGAAAGGTCATAAAAGGAGAACTGAAGAAGAGGAAGATAGTGATTGACAAGGCAGTGGTGGAACAGTGCAAAAAGGGCAGCCAGAAGAAAGTGAATGGGGAGGGGCCCTTCCAAACCCGGGGCACCGCCAGGGGCACCAATGAGCCAAAAAAGCAAAAACCTTAAAGGAAAGGGAACAAAATGTTTATAGAAACGCAAAAAAAAAAAAAAAAAAAAAAAAAAGAAAAGAAAAATAATCACTGGAGTTGTGAGAAAATTAAAGGATAATAAAGTACGGATAAAGATCCCCCCAGGAAATTAGCTTAATTTTGTGTGGTCATTTTAAACATTCCAGTAAATGGGGGGCCGTCATTTCTAGACGATTCGCTGAGATGTCATAGAATATAGGCGCCCAATCGAAAAAAGATATTACATGTGACCGGGTGCAATGAGGCGGCTTCTAGTTGTGTTGTGAAGACCTCTCGTATTTCGAAGCAATTTTTCACATTGTCTTTGCTGAAAAAAAATTGCAAAAAGACGAAAAGGAGGAAATGTTTTTGAAAATGTATGTGTTTCGTGTGTTTAAACAAGCCCCCCGCGCAAACCCAAAAACATTTTGTATCATTCATTTTTTATTTTTCTTTAAAAGTTTGTATTTTTTTTATAATTTGGGTTAAAAAAAACTAAACAAAGTCTCCATTTATGAAGATCCCATAATATTTATGACTATTTTATGTAAGGGAGGGCTGAGTTTGTTCTTAAATTGAATCTAATGTAAGTGGGGGCAATAATTTATTAAAAAATTTTTTTTTTCTTTTGGTTTTTTTCAGGGGAAGGGGTTTTTAATTTGTTTTGTTGTCGGCCCCTGTTTTGAATTTCCCTCATGTGCTGCTGGGCTTCTGGATTTTCAATTCCACAGCTTCTGTCTGCTGTGTAACATGGAACTACAAGTGCCAGCATGCCCCATAAGTCTCCGTTTGTAATTAGGGGACCGATGTAAGTCAGAATGTTGGCCTGTATAAGCATTCATGACAAGGTTAAAGTTATAAAAAAAAGAAGATCCTTATAGGGGGTCAGTAGGATATGCCATGCGTTAATAATAAGGCAAATGATGCCACGGCTTCAACAATGTGTCACATGATGATGACTATATGCTCAATAGACTTAGTAAAGAAGCGGTAGGAACCCTGGTAGTATCTGAGGCACCATGTTGGCATATGTGGCAGGCGCCCCCAGAATGTCTGAAAACTGTGGGCGACATGTATGAAGCTCGCCACGTCGGAGCGCAAGTTTTCGAGCGCTCGAACGTGAAAGCTGCACCTCATGTATGTCGGCGCCCGAGGTGCGCTCATACATGCGGTGTCGGCGCCCGAGGTGCGCTCATACATGCGGTGTCGGCGCCCGAGGTGCGCTCATACATGCGGTATCGGCGCCCGAGGTGCGCTCATACATGCGGTGTCAGCGCCCGAGGTGCGCTCATACATGCGGTGTCAGCGCCCGAGGTGCGCTCATACATGCGGTGTCAGCGCCCGAGGTGCGCTCATACATGCGGTGTCGGCGCCCGAGGTGCGCTCATACATGCGGTGTCGGCGCCCGAGGTGCGCTCATACATGCGGTTTCGGCGCCCGAGGTGCGCTCATACATGCGGTGTCAGCGCCCGAGGTGCGCTCATACATGCGGTGTCAGCGCCCGAGGTGCGCTCATACATGCGGTATCGGCGCCCGAGGTGCGCTCATACATGCGGTGTCGGCGCCCGAGGTGCGCTCATACATGCAGTGTAAAGTCCACCGCGCCTCACCAGTGTGTGAGGCGCAGTGCGGGACTTAGGCGCAGTGCGGGACTGCGCCGAACATGTATTCCGATTCGAGCCAGGCTGGAAAACAGTGAGAAATCATTAGTGAAGAGCAAAAAGAGTTGTCCTTCAAATGAATGAATGAATAGAGTGAAAAATCAAAGCTGTCTAAAACAAAAATGTTGTAAAAAGGGGATAATCTAAAATTTAAAGGGGAAAATATATAAGACGCTCAAGAAATAAATCTACGCCGTGCGGCAGGGTAGAATCAAAAAAATTTTTTTATTAGTGTAAAACATTATCAAAAAGAGCTCAAACCTTTTCTAAAAAAATACATAAATAAAATCACTAACAAAAAAATCAGAACGGGCAACATCAGGAATTAGGATTTTTGGAAAATTTGCTGGAAAAAAATTTAATTCAAATTCTGAAAAAGGCTTTATTGGGGGCAAAACCAATTTAAAACTACGGGGCTTGCATTTTTTTGCCTTTTTTACTGATTTTAAAACTGTCCCGCCATTGCATTTGTTTGGTCAATACTTCTCCATATTTTTTTAAGGGGTCACGGGCCCTATTCTGATTGGCGGTTTTTTTGCCGCCATTGAAATACTTAAAAATTTTTGAATACTGTTTTTCCCGGGAAATTTTCCAAGATCAATTCCTGATGTTGCCCGTTCTAGATTTTTGGAAAGTGATCTTTTTTTTATTTAACCCAACTTCAACTAGGTCGCCTGTGGGAGCGGCGAGCGAAAATCGGGCACTTTGCCGCCCCGACATACTCCCCGGGGGGTATTAGAAAGTGCCGTGCCGCCCCAAAAACCCCACCCGCGCCCTTTTTGCCGCCTTCAGTGAGGCGCACCGAAAGGGGAAAAATGCCCCAAAAATCGCTTTCCGACAGGGGATTCGGTTTCGGGGACCGCGGGTTTTCGCCAAAACAGGCGCAAAGCCCTTCTAACATTCGCCCTAGTGGCAAGTGGTAGGCTTCAGGGGAGTTTTGAGGCACTATTTGTTTTTTGTGGCAGGATCCGGAAATAATGGGCCCACTATATTGGACAAACATTAGGTTCCCCTGGACTAGTGAGGCTCATGTTGGGTATCTGTGGCAGGCACTCCGGGATATTAAGGCCTATGTTGGTATCGTGGGGGGCAGCTGGATATTGAGCTCTATTTGGTATCGGGCAGGCACTCCTGGACAGTGAGGCTCTATGTTGGTATCGTGGCGGACGCGAGTATGTGAGGCTCTAGTTTGGGTATTTTGGGGCAGGACCCGGGAGTATGTGGCTCTAGTTGGTATCTTGGGGGCACTCCTGGAAATATGTGAGGTCTATGTTGGAAATCTGTGGCGGTACCCTGGACTATGTGGGGCTTGGGTTTGGATCTTGGCGGGGCACTTGGCTTGTAAGGCTCTTTTTTTGGTTACGTGGCAGGCACCCGGGAGATTTGGCTCTATGTTGGTATCGTGGGGACGTTGGAATGTGAGGGCCCTTTTGTTTGGACTGTGGGGGCACTCCTGACTATTGAGGCTCTATTTGGTACTTTTGGCAGCACTCCCAGTATTGAGGCTCTGGGTTTGGTATCGGGGGCAGGCACTCCGGGACTTGTGAGACTTAGGGTTTTCTGGGGCAGGCATCCGGAGTATGTGGGCCTATTTTGGGTAACTGTGGCAGGAAACTCCTGGGTATTGAGGCACAAAGCTGGCATCTACATTAGGTTCTCCGGATATGTAGCCTATTTGGATCTGTGGCAGGCACGCCTGGGTATGTGAGGCTTGGGTTGGGGTATCTGTGCAGGCCTCCGGACATGTGAGATCTATGGGGATCTGTGGAGGCACTCCTGGACTTGTGAACCTATGTTGGTTCTGTGGAACCCTGGGTAGGAGGCTCTATGTTGGTATTGTGGCGGGAACCCCTGGGACTATGTAAGGCTCATGTTGGTATCTTTGGCAGGCACCCTGGACTATGGGGCTCTATGTTTGGAAACTTGGCAGGCACCCCCTGGACTTGTGGGGGCCTATTTGGTATCTGTGGGCCGCCGGGGGAGTAGGAGGCCTATGTTGGTATCTTGGGGCGGATATTGTGGTCTATTTTGGGTACTGGGGCAGCACCCCCGGGAATATGTGGGGCTCATTTTGGGGGTATCTGTGGCGGTACCCGGGCTAGTGGGCTTGGGTTTGGGTATTGTGGCGGGCCTCCGGGGACTAGTAAGGTCTATTTTTGGTATCTGGGGCGCACGGGGGATAGTGAGGCTCTAGTTGGTATTTGGCAGCCATTTGGGGGTTTGTGGGGCCATTTTGGAAATTCGGCGGGCACCCCTGGACTATGTGGGGCCTTTTTGTTGGTATTTGGGGGCACTCCTGAAAGTATGTGAGGCTCGGTTTGGGTATCTGTGGCAGGCACTCTGGACTAGTGAGGCTTTTTTGGTTCTTGGCGGCACCCCTGGCTATGTAGGTCTATTTTATCTGGGGGAGGAACCCCTTGACTATGGGGGGTTTTTGGGTTGGTACTGTGGAGGCACTTTGGTAGTAGCTCTATGTGGTATTGTGGCGGGCACGCCTGGAGTATGTGAGGCCTATTTTTTATCTGGGGCGGGCACCCTGGATAGTGAGGCGCTATGTTGGTATCTGTGGCAGGCACCCCTGGGGCCTATGTAACCATGTTGGTATCGTGGGAAGGACGCCTGGCTAGTGAGGCTCTATGTTGGCTTTATGAGGCATTTGGATTTTGTGAGGCTCTATGTTGGTATCTGTGGCAGGCACGCCTGGACTATGTGAGGCTCTATGTTGGTATCTGTGGCAGGCACGCCTGGAGTATGTGAGGCTCTATGTTGGTATCTGTGGCAGGCACGCCTGGAGTATGTGAGGTGTTGGTAGTAGGCACTCCTGGACTATGTAAGGCTCTAGGTTGGTATCTGTGGCAGGCACGCCTGGAGTATGTGATGCTCTATGTTGGTATCTGTGGCAGGCACGCCTGGACTATGTGATGCTTATGTTGGTATTGGTGCAGCACGCCTGGAGTAATTTAAGGGCTCTATTTTGGTACTGTTGGAGGCACGCCCTGGGGATGTGAGGCTCTTTTTGGTTATCTGTGGCAGGCACCCCTGGACTAAGTGAGGTCATGTTGGTATCTGTGTGCGGCACTCCGGGAGTATGTTAGGCTCCCCCTTGTTGGAAATCTGTGGCGGGCACGCCTTGGACTATGTGAGGTCTATTTTATTACTGTGGCGGCACGCCTGGGTTATGTATTAGGCTCTATGTTTGGATCGTGGCAGGCACCTGGACATGTTTGAGGCCTATGTTTGTATCTGTGGCAGGCACTCTGGGACTGTTTGTGAGGCTCTATGTGGTATCTGTGGCGGGGCACGCCTAGAAAATTGAGGCTCTATGTTGGTATCTGTGGCAGGCACTCCTGGAGTAAGTGAGGCTATATGTTGGTATCTGTGGCAGGCACGGCTGGTCTATGTGAGGCTCTATGTTGGTATCTGTGGCAGGCACTCCTGGACTCTGTGAGGCTCTATGTTGGTATCTGTGGCAGGCACGCCTGGAGTATGTGAGGCTCTATGTTGGTATCTGTGGCAGGCACTCCTGGACTATGTGAGGCTCTATGTTGGTATCTGTGGCAGGCACGCCTGGAGTATGTGAGGCTCTATGTTGGTATCTGTGGCAGGCACTCCTGGACTATGTGAGGCTCTATGTTGGTATCTGTGGCAGGCACTCCTGGACTATGTGAGGCTCTATGTTGGTATCTGTGGCAGGCACGCCTGGAGTATGTGAGGCTCTATGTTGGTATCTGTGGCAGGCACTCCTGGAGTATGTGAGGCCTATTTTTGGAAATCTGTGGAGGGCACTCCGGGAAATATGTGAGGCTCTATTTGGTATCTGTGGCGGGGCACACGCCTGGAGAAATTTTGAGGCTCTAGGGTTGGTATCTGTGGCCGGCACCTTGGAGTATGTGAGGCTCTTTTTTTGGTATCTTGTGGCGGCACTCTGGAGAAATGTGAGGCTGATGTTGGCTTCTATTGTAGGCACCCCTGAATTATGTGAGGCACTATATTGACATCTACAGTAGGCACTCCTGGAGTATGTGAGGTCCTATGTTGGCTTCTATAGTAGGCACTCCTGGAGTATGTGAGGTCCTATGTTGGCTTCTATAGTAGGCACTCCTGGAGTATGTGAGGATGAGGCCATCTTTGGTGTCATTTTGGTTGACACTCTTAAAGTCATGTTTGGCAGGCAGTCAAGAAGCACTTCTGTGGCTGGCACACAGTACAGGGCATTTATAGGTAAAAAGACTTTATTTTAACTCTAGCCAAGGGCAAGGTCCTACCTATATCACCAGTGTAATGGACCCACCATAAAATGGCCCCACCCCAACCTGTAGTGAGAATGAAGGTCCAATGTCCCACAATGGGCCTCTGAGCCAGACAGAGAAATCATGAGAACCACAGGTGTAACTATAGCCAAAGCAGCTGCTGTGGGGCCCAGAGATTAAGGTGCCCCACTCAGGTGTAAGATCATTGCACCTTTTTGTAGACAAGCAAGCTGATGGCGGTCCAATAATAAAAATGCAGGTTCTATAGAAGCCAGGGTGGTCCACAAGAGAAAAAAAACCTAATACTTACCTAGCTGTCCCCTGCTGCCGCGCCAGAGCACACGCCATTCACTCCTATCGAATTCCAGGTTCTCAGTTTCCAGTCAGTAGGACATGGGGGCCCATAATATTTTATTATGGGGCCCTATGAATTGTTGTTACACCCCTGATAAGAACTTCTATTATTGAAGAGAACCCAACATATAATCTATGGCATATCCTAGAGGCTGCAGGAGATAGAAGATCTGACATGAGAAGTGTGACCAACGTCGGGTTTGGGTGCCTGAGGCCCACCAGTAGGTTTGATTCCTGAGGCCTACCAGTGAATTTTATATCTTGGGGACCACCAGAGAAGTTGGTTTTTGGGTCCCCTTGTTGGAGTTGATTCTTGGGGTCCACCAGTGGAGTTGATTTCTGGGGCCCACCAGTAGAGTTGATTCTTGGGGCCCACCAGTGGAGTTGATTCTTGGGGCCCACCAGTGGAGTTGATTCTTGGGGGCCACCAGTGGAGTTGATTCTCGGGGTGAACCAGTAGAGTTGAATCTTGGGGGCCCACCAGTAAAGTTGGTTCTGGGGTCCACCAGTGGAGTTGATTCTTGGGGACCACCAGTGGAGTTGATTGTTGGGGACCACCAGAAGTTGTTCTTGGGACCGAGTGGAGTTGATTCTTGGGGACCACGTGTGGAGTTGTATTCTTGGGGTCCACCAGTGGAGTTGATTCTTGGGGCCACCAGTGGAGTTGATTCTGGGGTCCACCAGTGGAGTTTAATCGTGGAGGCCCACCAGTAAAGTTGGTTCTGGGGTCCACCAGGGGAGTTGATGCTTGGGGACCACCAGTGGAGCTGATTCTTGGGGACCACGAGTGGAGTTGATTCTTGGGGACCACGAGTGGAGTTGATTCTTGGGGACCACCAGTGAAGTTTTATTCTTGGGGACCACCAGTGGAGTTTATTTTTTGGGACCACCAGTGGAGTTTATTTTTTGGGGACCACCAGTGGAGTTGATTCTTGGGGCCACCAGTGGAGGTGATTATTGGGGCCCACCAGTGGAGTTGTATTTTAGAGCCCATCAGTGCAGTTGATTTTTTGGGGCCTACTCTGCAGCCACTGCACATGCCTCTTGCTTTCTGCCTCTATTTGCTACCTTTCTCCCTGAAAAGCAGCTCCATGCCTAACATGCTCAGGGGCCCACCATGTGTCCCTTGCTCCCTGTGGGCCTCGCGTGTAACTGAGATAATAATTGTGGAACTTAAACAAGAAAACTGTGAGATTCTGAGGAAAGGGCATTAGTGATATTTGTTGTCAAGTTCTCATTGCCGTCTTCTGCAGTCACCTTGGTCGGAGTGATTGTCAATTACTCTGGTCTGAATGTGAAATTGATGGAACTCAATGTGACCGTAGTGTGGATCTTTGTGCAGTATCGAGGTAGCAAAATTAAAATAGGGCCCCTGCATGGAATAGATCCTCAACTGGCCGCCAGTGACCCCTTCCCTGCTGTGCTAGCTGCCCCTGTTCACACCATCACCAAGTTAGATGACTCTATACTGAGTTGATGGTTACAATGTATCTGCTCCTGGAATCCACATTCATTGGTGGAAACAATGTATCCTACAGTCTTTGACATTGTTCACATTGTATCCTGGGAGCAGGCAAGTTCTTTGATGGCGATGTGTCATGGGAACAGGAAGTTCAGAGATTGTGCATTAACTCTTTCACGTCCTTGTTTTTATCAGCACGTAATATAAAACATACATTCAAAAGCCCCTGTGACCTCTCCTGTCTTGTCTATATTAGTAAATCCTTGTGTTCCCTGTGATATAACAATTCTGGAGTCTCTTCTCTTATATATCTGTGTTGTGCTGTTCCTCTGTTATTCCTCCTAGAAATGTCAGCTCTGATTGGACGATGTCAGGGCCACCAGTGGAGCTGATTCTTGGGGTCACCAGTGGAGCTGATTCTTGGGGCCACCAGTGGAGCTGATTTTTAGGGCCACCGTGGAGCTGAAACTTGGGGGCCCCCAGTGGAGCTGATTCTTGGAGTCACCAGTGGAGCTGATTCTTGGGGCCCTCAGTGGAACTGTTTCTTGGGGCCACCAGGGAGCTGATTCGGGGGGCCAAGTGGGGGAAATTCTTGGGGGCCCACCAGTGGAGTTATTCTTGGGCCACCATGCAGGGGGTTTTTTGGGCCCCTTAAAGGATTTCGGGGGGCCCACCGTGGAGTTTTTTTTTTTTGGGGCCACCAGTGGAGATAATTTTTGGGGGGCCCACCGTGAGTTGATTTTGGAGCCCCCAAGTGCGTTGGTTCTTGGGGCCCCCAGGGGGATTTGGTTTTGGCCCCCGGGGAGTTTATTTTTGGGGGCCCCCCCAGTGGAGTTATTCTTGGGGGGCCCCCAGTGGAGTGTTTCTGGAACCAGTGATTTGGGGTTTTTGGCCCCACCAGGGTGATTCTTGGGGGGCCACCAGTGGGTTGATTTTGGGCCACCAGTGGAGTTATTCGGGGCCCCCCTGGAGTTTTTTTGGGCCCACCAGTAGTTATTCTTGCCACCAGTGGATATTCGGGGGCCACCAGTGGAGTGATTTTTGGGGGCACCAGTAAAAAGTTTGATTCGGGGGCCACCTTGGAGATTTTCTTGGGGGCCCCCAAGTGGGATTATTTTTGGGGGGCCACCGGGGGAGTTGATTTTGGCCACCGTGGAGTGATTCTTGGGCCACCAGTGGAGTTTTTTGTGGGGGCCCCCCAGGGATTTTTTTGATTTTTGGGGAAAAAAGGGGAGTTATTTTGGGGGCCCCAGTGGAGTTATTTTTGGGGGCCCCACCTGGAGTTAATTTGGGGCCCCAGTGGATTTGATTCGGGGGGCCCACCGTGGGTTGATTCTTGGGGCCACCGGGGGTTTGATTCCGGGGTCCCTTAATTTGATTCGGGGATCCAATGTGGAGTTGGTTTTTGGGGGCCCCACCATGAATGGGGAGTTGATTTTTGGGAAAAACCCCCCTTGGTCCACCTTTTGACATAATAAGAGAAACCCCAAAAGAGAATAAGAAAAGAGGCTCAGGATTGTATTCATGGGGAAACAAAAGGATTTAAACCCAAAATTTTGTCGGAAAGGCTACTGGTACTCTCAAAGGAGGTGGTCTATGAGAAACCCCCTTCCACACTTAGCTGTGGAGGATCATCAAATTTGCCGCGGGTCGGCCGGGCATTTCTGCGGGAAAATTTGGTTTACGTGTCGCCATTTTAATATGGGGACAGCGGGTCGCCATAGTGGGCCCTCACCCAGCGTAATATTGGGGGCTCGAAATTCAGCACCTGGGCCTTGAAAGCTCCCCCAAAGGTCCCTGGATGGACCATTAATGATATGTGATAGTTTGGGGCTCCTGTGGCAGATTTTGCATTGGTGCCCAATTGGTGAACCAACACTTCTGTCCCCCCTCCAGCCCATTTAACTTATTTCTTCTACTTTCAGTGATGGTCAATGTGACGGTAGAAGACTCAGAACCTGCTGAGGTTGTTGCTACTTACTGAACAATTTAAAAAAGAGTAATTTATTATTTAGGGATTTAATTTTTTTTTTACAGGTTTTTTTGGTACCGTGATTGTAGATTGTATATTTTGCTTCTGTGAAATTGTACAATATATTTAAAATAAACTGATCTGTGAGAATCCGACCCAAGGCGTGTTGTGTTTATTGGGGGGCAACGAGGTTTTTGGACCTTAGGGGGAACTCTGTTCGGAATAGATTTTTCCTTGACTGCAGTTAAAAGGGGTTTGGGTCCTCATTTCATTGTTTCATCCCCCTCAATCCCTGTTTTTTTTTTTTTCACAATGATTTCGGGGAATTTTTGGGGGGGGGAAGTAAAAAGCCAGGTCTGTAGCTATAGTCCAACGCGGGCAGCCTTTCGGGAGTTAGGAACTTTTTGGGAGCTTAGAAAACCATTTCTGGCAGCCTATCGGAGGGGAGGGAAAAAGGGTCTGTATTTTAGAAACCTTCCCGGCACCCCTTCAGGAAATTTTTGAACAGGTCTGTAGCTTTTGAAAACCAGTGCGGCCCAGATAAGAGAGAGGGAAAACAGGTCGGGTGCTTTTAAAAAACCAGGGGCTGGGCCAAAATCAGGGGGAGATTAAAACAGGTCTGAGTTTATAGCAACCAGCGCGGGGGGGCCCAAAACCCTATCAGGGATTTGGAAAAGGTTTTGTAGCTATAGAAAACCAGGGGCGGGGAAAGGCCAAATCAGGAGAAGGGGAACAGGTCTTTAGTTTATAGCCCCCATTTCGGGCAGCCTTTTGGGGAGAGATTAAAAAGGGTTTCTTAGTTTATAGAAAACCGTGGGGGGCCGGGCCAAAATCAGGAGAGAGGGGAAACGGTCTGTAGCGGAAACAACCTTGCGGGGGCAGCCATCAGGAGGTTTAAAAGGTCTGAAAACGGGTTAAGAAACCCAATGCGGGCCCCACCCTATCGGGGGAGATAAAACGGGTTCTGGGGAAAAGCAAACCAGTGTTTGGGCAGCCTTCATGAGAGATGTGAACGGGTTTTGTGCTTTGAAAACCAGGGGGGGCGGGGCAGCCTTTCATGAGAGGTAAACCGGGTTCTTTTGCTATGCAAACCAGTCCCTGGCAGCCTGTCGGAGAATAAAACAGGTCTTTTAGTTTTTAAAAAAAACCAGGGGCTGGCACCCTATGGGGAGGATCAAACAGGTCTTAGTTTTAAGCAAAAGTGTTTGGTAGCCTATCGGAAAGAGAGAAAAACAGGCTGAAACTTTAGCAAACCTGAGGACTAAAGTGCCCATACATAGGGGGTATCTGGGGTTTGGGTTTGGGACCTGTTAATGGACAAATATTTGAAAAGGGGCTTTTTTTGAAAGATCTTTAACATAAAAGGCAGGATCCCGGGTAGTGAAAAACGACCCCTTTTAAAACCTCAATATCTCATATTTCCCCCGTATTTTTCAGACTTTTAAAGGAAGCGAATTGAGGAGCTTTTTGGTTGGGGGGCCGGACCCTGTGGGAACTGATATGGAGAGCCCAAAATTTATCTGTCTAAAAAAGGGAGGATTGAAAATTTGAAAAAAAATTGGTTTTAAATTTTTTAAAGAGTGGTAACCTAACCCCCGGTTTGCCCAGGCATGTATAGGGTGGGCGGTCTTTTAACATGGAACCATTTTGATACTTCATAAAAACCCTTTTTTGGGGCCCAGTTTACTTGATGTTTGTTACCACTCGGGGACTCTGTATTTTATGACTAAACAAAATGGAAAATAAAAAAATTTACCTTTTATATCTTTACCTTGTGACGACCCCAACAAATAGCAGCTTAGAGCTCAGCATCTCCCCCCCTTTAAGGGAAGGGGGGGCGGGAGATTGGGGTCCATAACTGCGTAAAAAGGGAAGGTTTTTGGGCCTAAAGGGTTTACCCAAACATTTTCCAGCCCCCTGTATCTGTGGTAAGAGGGAAAATAAAATGCGCCCCCCCATGAGTGAACAAGATTTAAAAAAATAACTGCCCAGTGAAATTTGGGGAAAAGCAAGGTTGCATGACCCTGGCAGAAAAGGGGAGCGACCCTGGCAAGGGGCCCAAGCATGCCCCGGGGGGCAAGAAGGGGAGCAGGGCCCCCCGGGGCAAGAAGGGGAGCATGCCCAAAGGGCCAGGGGAAGGGGAGAATAAACCACTGGGGGGAAAGGGGGAGCATGCCCAAATGGGGGTGTGGGGGGAGTATGCCCCCAGGGGGGGAAGGGGAGAAAACCCAAAATGGGGGGGGGGGGAGAAATCCCAAATGGGGGGGAAAGGAAGCGATCCCGGGAAGGGGGGGGCCCAAGCGGGCCCCCCTGGCGGGAAAAGGGCCCAAGCATGACCCCTGGCAGGGGAAGGGGGACAGGGACCAAAGGGGGGGGGGGTGAGGGAGTATTTCCCACTGGCAGGGAAAGGAAGCATGCCCAAATGGGGGGTGGGGGGGGAAGATGCCCCTGGGGGGGAAGGGGAAGCAGCCCCCCTGGCAGAGAAGGGGAGAAATGACCACTGGCAGGAAAGGCAAGCTTGACCCCGGGGCAGGGGAAGGGGGCAAGAAATGCCCCCTGGCAAGGGGGGAACATGACCCTGGGGGTGGGGGGTGTATAAACCCCTGGGAGGGAAGGGGAGCATGCCCCTTTTGGGAGGGAGGGGGCATAAAAGGGGGAGGGAAGGGGAAAGGGGGGGACCACGGGCCCAGAAAAGGGGAGAATCCCACTGGAAAGGCAAGGCAAGCATGAACCCCGGCAGGCAAGGAAAAAGCATAAACCCCTGGCAGAAAAGGGAAGAAATGACCCCTTTGGCAAAAAGAAGGCAAGCTTGCCCCTTTGGCAGAAAAGGGGAGCATGACCCTGGGAGGGAAGGGGAGCCTTGGACCCCATGGGGGGGAAAGGGGGCATGCCACGGGGGGGTGGGGGGAGTATGACCCCTGGGGGGGGAAAGGGGAAGCATGATCCCTGAAGGTGAGGGGAACCCATGACCATTTTGGGGGGTGGGGATAGCATAAACCCAGGGCCGGGAGGGGGGAAGGGGACCCTTGACCACGGGGGGGGGAAAGGGGGGAGCATGACCCCTGGGGGGGAAAAGGGGAGTTTAAACCACGGGGGGGTTGA
>JAODAL010076891.1:0-13466 GCA_025379985.1 Phyllomedusa bahiana | reverse complement strand
CTCCCTACAGATTTTTTATGGGCGCATAAATAAAATTCTGTCACTTCCTGGTTCAGACTGACTGAAATTTGCATAAGCTCCATGGTGAATACTGCCCTGTGTTTTCAGTTGCTAATTAGATCAGATTAGCTCAGAAGCTTCTGAAACTACTAACAGGACTTTTTATCTGATCCCCTCAAACAAAGCCCTAATTACAGTTCTGTTTACTTGAGATAAATCAAGCTTTTACTGCCCAGCAGCACAGAGGCTGCTGAGACCTGTGGATGACTTCACTCACTGCTAACACATAGAACAAACAGCAGGGGAGAGAGATATACACAGGTCATTTTACGGAGGGAACTGAAATTTAGCCAGGGAGGTCATAAATTCACTTCTTAAGAAAAACAGATGAACAAAGCAATATATTTGGAAAATGTCTTTATTTTGTGTTCCCTACAATTTGAAAGCTATTCTTTGTAGCGAGACAACCCATTTAACACAAATAAATGCAAGGTTTTGCACATGGGGAGGAAAAATTCCATTTTTAGGATTACTTATTAACGGAAAAATTACTTATTAAACGGAGTGAAAGTGATATGGAGAAGAACTTGGGAATCTCAGCGGACAGAAAACTTAAAAGGGTTGTCTCACTGCAAGCATTGTTTTTTATGTTAAAGATCTTGCAAAAGCAAGTCACTTTGCAATAAAATGTCCATTAACAGTGTCCTACCTATTCTGAGATATCCCCTCTTGTATGGGCTGCATCAGCTCCTCAGGTCACGATAGCTACAGACCTGTTTGATCTCTCCTGCCAGCACTGGTTGCTATAGCTACAGACCTGGCTTCTACTACAGCCTAGTAGAAGAAAATAAACCCGCCCCTGAATTCAAAATGAAACCAAGAAAACAGGACTGAGATAAGATGAATCAATTTAGTGAGACAACCCCTTTAAGGCTATGTATACACAGGACACAAAAGTCGTCTAGAAAACAAAAAATGCTGAAAAAAATGAGGTCCCATAAACTTAATAAAAAAGTTCGTAATCTCCCCAGAATGTTTTTTTTTCTGCTGGTCTTTTTATGAAACTTGTTCAAAAGACGACAGAGCAGGGCAGGAAGTTTACTTTTGGAGTTTATGTAAAGCGCTGGAAGTTTTTTTGGTTCGTTTTTTGCAGAAATACACAGAAAATATAATGCTGTTCATTTCTGCAAAAAAGTGCCAAAATCACACAAAAATGGGTTTTGACAGGCAGTAGACAAAATATTCAATTTTATTATTTGGTTTTCCAGTGAGATTTTTGTCCATTGCCATGTAGACCTAGCCTAATTTAGCAGCCAAGTCAGGCAGCAGCTGCCAAGGCAGATATATTATGGGGTGTATTAAACGGGCACAATGTACATGATGAGAACATTATTCTCCCATTATACAAGTCCTGGCCAACAACACATGGAATATTTGTACAGCTTTTGGCACCAGTGCACAAGAAAAATTGTAGAGCTTAAACAATTTCAAAGGCGGCAACAAAAATAATAAAAGGACTGGAGGACTGCAATACCCAGAAAGTTTAGCAAGATTTGGGTTATTTAGAGAAAAAAAAGGTTTAAAGGTGACAAAAATACTTTATGTATAAAAAATCCCAGTTTAAATTTTATCCCCGGACTTTATTTTGAAAAAGAGGGCATCCCTTTTTTCAAAGGAGAAAGGGGTGTAAAAATGCGGCCCCCCCGCTTTTTTGGGAAACACAACTCCATCTGCCCCCTTTTTTTAGTTTAATACAAATGCAAGTCTCTCCCAGAGGAATTGTAAATTCACTAACAGGTTAAAAGGGGGTTTCGGGGAAAAATTTTCTAGAGTGAAATAAAAAAATTAAAACCCAAGTTATGTGCCCCTAAATTTTCGGGGGAAAAGGGGTTTCCCGGGGAAAAATTTATTTTTAATGCCAGATTGGAGTTGAAAAGGATTCTTTTCCCCTAAAAAGAGGACAATTTTTGGCGACAGTAAAAATTTTGGGAAAGCGTAAATTTTTTTTTTCTTTTGGGGCCCACACACAGAATTTTTGGGGGCATTACATAGAGCTTAAGGTTTCCAAAATTTGTATGGGCAAGGTTTTTAAGCGCCAAACTTTTGGGGCACTAACTCTATTTTTTAATGCGCCAAAAAATTTTCGTATTCTACACTCTTCTTTTCTATTTAGAATGGGGGTGTTTTTGGGGCCAAGTAAAAAAAAGTATGGGATTTGAATTTATACATGTCCCCCTTTTAAAGTTTCAAAAGCCCCGGAAAATTTTGAGATTCTTAAGTGTAGAATACGACAGATTTTTTTTGGGGCCCTTACATATAGCTTAGGTCCCCAAAAAACTTTATACCCGTCGTATTCACACTCTTCTATATCTATTTTGAAAATGGAGTGTCGGCGCCAATAAAAAAAAGTTCGAATTTTAACATTTCGCCCTTTGGTTTTAAACCCCATGAGGGTTTTTTTTTCCTTCCCCTGAATAACATATCACACAATAGGATGAGTGGGTGGATGTTTTAACTATAAAAGCCCCAAAAACTGTTTTACATTAGCAATTTTTGCAAGAAAAAAAAATATCGCGTAGTAGTTCCTTAAATTTAAATCCTTAGTAAGTACTTATGTGCTGGTTTAGTAGATGAATTTCCGGGTCCTCCTCACCACGTATTAATACCAAAGGGAAAAAGAAGTGACAAGTAAATTATTTTTCCTTTGTATGCACGGCAGGGGTAATTTAAAGTGAATGGGGCTGGCCGGGGCCAAAAAACCCCGCGCTTTAGAAGAATGGGGCCCGAGCAGCACGTTTTCCCCTAAACCCCACGGCTCCCTTTTGGTGCACAAGGTACATGTCGCAAGATGCCATGTGAACATACCCAACTAGTCTCTGTCTAGAAAGTTCTAACTACTCCTCTTCTCCCAGCATGCACAGCACCAGCTCACTCACTGATGGAAAACTAGAAATGCTGTGTGCTTATACCTCGACCAGATCCTACATGTAAGTTTCTGACCAACACATGGCTTACTGATGGTAAAACCCCTGCTCCATATCATTTTTTATCATAATAGGTTTTAATTTGCTCTTTCTTCCACTGATTTTTGAAGCAATTTTTATATGCCCCTGTCATGCGCTCTTTCCATACACGGACATATTCAGGATAGCTCTCTGACACTGGGGGAAATTGAACATAATATCAATAGTAATCGGGGAAATCTGCTGAATAACAGGTAGAAGGGGGAGTAACCTGTTGCATCACTCTTCGTGCAGTTGTAGGCATGCACCAATTTTGTTAAGGGGTAATGATGAGCGATTTGGCCAATAATCTGCTTCGAGTAGATTCCAGATTTTGGGGAATCATCTCGCCTATTTCGATCTTCGATTTCGATTAATCCCCGATTCCCATTAGAGTCTATGGGAGAGGAACACCAGCTTCATTTTTACACCCAAACAGGTAAACTGGATACGTAGTACATCTTAGTCAAGACAATTAGGCTACAAGAGTCATAGAAAATAATTCACGGGCAAAATATTTATTCCGTTCAATGCTAACTGGAAACATGAGGACGGTGTGCCACAGCGGGTACAGTGGAACAGCTGCTACGGGGCCCCTTTGACTCAAAAGGTGACACCAGTATTGGAAATGGCGCATGGTAACTGGCAGGAGACCCCTACCACTTTTTGCACCAGGGACCAACAACTTGTCATGTATGTGGTGGCAGCAAGAACATCCTAACGGGGAAAGCGGAGGTTCAGCTGGTAGGGCCCTAGTTAAAGTGGGTGTGGTGAGAGCCAGGGCTTCCGTCAGTCATCTATTAACCGTCATCTATTAACTGCTAAATCAAATGGGGCGCCCACCATTACTACTTCCTATTTTTAACATATCACTGGGCACCTTTTGGATTAGAGCCCCTGACAGGAATACTGCCCTATTGGCACCCCTGGCATCCATTTTAAAGTAGCCTGACCCCAAAACCAGCAAAAATTCCCTATGGACCCTCAGAATAAAAATTCGTAATAAGAAATTGACTATTTTAAAAAACTATTTTTCTAATGTTGCTGCTGCTACGGCTGCTTGCCATTCTACTGCTGGCACGTAGCTGACATTATTCCACCATGATATTAGAAGGTGAATAAGACGCAACAGATGTCACCAGTTGGTCAACAAGGCCTGTCTCAAATTCCTACATTCTACTGTCAAGTGGGTTGAAGGAAATTGCTGACTTTTGATTTGGATCATGGATCAAGGCCACCCATTAATCGCTGTTCAATGTGATTGCCTTGAGGCCTGTGAAATTTGAAATGAGTACGTGAAATAAGCTTTTTTTCAATACGACCTTTACTATTGGTGTCTTTTACAGTGACCTGACCACCAAACCTGCAAAAATGCTGTTACTGACCATCAGAATAAAAATCGCCGGAAGAAATGATTTATTTCAAACACAAGTTTTGTGAATAGGACATTGAGTTTTTTGGGGGTTTTTTTTTAATCTAATTCATAGCACTATGCTATTTTTACAGTGACTGTCACTTAGTATATTTTTTTGTAACTGACATTCGTTTACAGAATTTATTTACGGAAGTTTTATTCATAGTTTTACATTATTTTCATTTTGCTTTTTTTTCCCCAAGTGTGATAAAATACAACATACACCCCCCTGCAGTTTAAAAGGTATTTTTACACGTGTAAATGTGTTAAATCATTCACATACCCCATAAGTAATAAAAATTTCATAATCATCCCCAAAACACTTAGTTGAGAAGACATTTGCCCTCCTGGCTTCTGAGAGCGATTCGGCAACTGATTTCATTGGTTTCATTTTTCCTCCAAATCCTTTTTCACTGATTAGGGACAGACTCTCCTGGAGATCAGATGATGCCACCTCATAGTGACTCCAGCCCCAGAAAATTTTAAGCCTCAAACTTTGGCAATTTCTGTTCAGCCCGGGAAACCTTTTTGACACCCCAATAACCTCAAAGAAATTAATTTTTTCAAAATCTTTTTTTAGAGAAATTTGAAGCTCTCCTGATTGCCCCTAACGGTGAGAGCCAGGGCTGCCGTCAGTCATCTATTAACCGTCTCATGGCCACATGCAGCTAAATCAAATGGGGTGCCCACCCATTACTAGTTCCTATTTTTAACATATCACCGGGCCCCTTTTTGATTAGGGCCCCTGTCAGGAATACTGCCCTATTGGCACCGCTGGAATCCATTTTAAAGTAGCCTGACCCAAAAACCAGTAAAAGTGCCTTTATGGACTCGCAGAATAAAAATTCGCAATAAGAAATTGACTATTTTAAAAAACTATTCCACCGTGACATTAGAAGGTGAAGAAGACACAACAGATGTCTCCAGTTGATCAACGAGGCCTGTCTCAAATTCCTGCATTCTACTGTTAAGTGGGTTGAAGGAAATTACTGACTTTTGATTTTGATCGTGGATCAAGGAGGGTGGACACCCAGTAATTACTGTTCAATGTGATTGCCTTGAGGCATGTGAAATAAGCTTTTTTCAATACGAGCTTTACTATTGGTGTCTTTTACAGTGACCTGACCACCAAACCTGCAAAAATGCCCTTACTGACCATCAGAATAAAATCTCTGGAAGAAATTATTATTTCAAACATGAGTTTCCTGAATAGGACATGGAGTACCGCTGTCTTTTAAAGCAGCATGACCCTAAAACCAGACAAAATGTACTTATGCACACTCCCAATAAAATTTGTACGAAGAAATGAAGACGGGTGACGGGGAGGTCCAGATGACGCAGCAACGCTGACAGTCAGGCCGAAGCAGAGTGCGAATGCCGGAATTGTGAGCTAAGACCTCGAGCCTTCCTCAGAAGACAGTTAAGACCTGGGAAGCGCTTGAGAAATTTCTGCCTATACGACAGCGCTTGCCTCTCCATATGAGTGCGGACGAAGTGAGCTTCAATTGGAAACGCCGGGTTGACGCCCCCAGTTCCCCCAGGGGCCCTTTTCCTGGCTTTCTTTTTCTCGTTCTACTGAACATGCTGGAGGAAATTGTCTCTGTTCTTGGGGTGGCGAATGTGCTCCACATGAACACGAAGGAAAACAACCTACATCAGAGTCATCCTTGGAGAATGCATGACACTCTTCTTTTAACATCTGTCTCACAAACCATTGTTCTTCCACACTCAATGATCAAGAGCACTGGGGGTCTCAATGTTTTTCTGTAGGCGAACGTTTCCCTCTCAGGGGGACAAAATGTTAATACTGGGGGCTAGAGCTGTGCTCCCCTCGAGAAATCTAACCTGGCCTAACATTGGCTGGGTACGCTACTTTAAGAGCGTCAAGTTGGCCCAATGCAGTTTTAGGGTCCAACCTCACTTCATGCTTTGTGGAGTTCATAACTAACACAGTCACTTTTGCAAACCCGCTGTAAGGAACAGTCACCACAGTCTCACCTGTAATGATGCCTTTGAGAAGCTGTGCAGGATCTTGAGACACAAACAGCACCACGCTTCACGCCCAGGCGGTGTTAGCAGGAACCTGCTTTGACTTCTGTGACAGCCACTACAGTCTGTTTGTTTTTCATTATCTCCACAACCCTTTTGGCTTTTTGTTGGGTAGGGCAAGGGATGTTGCTACAGAATCTACCAAGGGTGGAAGAGAAGCTATTCTGTGGATCACCTCCTCAATCATACTGTAACCGATGAATTTGGGTCTTCAGCTACATGCTTTTTCACTAGGAAAGGCACTAATAACTCAATGGTGTTGCTGTTGGCAGTGAGTTGAAATGTTACTTCAACCCATCTTATAAAGGGTATCTCTGCCTGGTTCACTGCTCTACTAAAGAATTCTCCAGGGCCTATAAGTTGTTCCATTGGCTGGAGTCATGTGTAGCATGTGCAAAGCTGTAGATATTGCTATTTAGGGAAATAGTGTAAATTGTGCTGTACAGACTTAGGTGTAGAAGTAATAGAAAAGTTGTGCTTAAAAAGCTAGAGGTTAATAGGTAAGGGTTTTTCTCTTCCAGCCCTAGTCTGCCTGGCAACAGTAGTGTTCTCCCCTCAGCCAATTTGGAGCTGCGCCTCTGTGAATCAGATATGGGGGGTTAGCTGCTATCAGGGGGGGATCCCTATAAAGAATGAGAAAATCAGTGTTCTCTTTAGACTGCCAAGTCCTCAGCAAGGAGAGAAAGCGGAGCAGTATTCTCATCGTCCTGGCTAGGGATGAGGGGAGGCAGATTCCTGGAAAGCAGGAAGTAAGCCTAGAAGGAAAAGACGTGTATTTAGTTGCTACGGACGTTTACAGCAAAAGAAGCCAGGTAGTACTGTGACAAACTTCCCTCCAGCGGGAAACATAGGTGAGCCAGGTGAAGAGAGGCCATTGTTGGGCCCAAAGCAGAAGTAGGCCCCGTGCTGTGGGGGGAAGCCACTGAAGACAGGAGGGAAAGCGGTGCAGTAGAGCGAGGAGAGAGCTCCCTCTGGAACTCCCGAGTAGTGGGTTCTACTGGAGCTGGCTGGGCCCCAGGTTGGAGGGAGGATGTTGATGAAGGTGCCGTTGCGGGAGGAAACGAAAAAGAAAAGTAAAGCTACAGTGCTACCGGTTAACCGTTGTTGTCTTATCATTTATACGCTGGTACACTCCACTACAGAGGGTCCCCCATCATCTCTCCCCGCAATTGCAAAGAACCAGTAGGGAGGGCGAATTGCGCCGCTCCCTCATTCTTACACATGCATGAGGTAGATTGTGTCTTCTCTATCTTTCATTTAGAACACTGGCCTGGGCGCCTGTGTCCCACAGAGCTTTAACAAGTAGTCCATTTAATTTACATTGTATCAGGCACCTTTCACCAATAAGACCTATGAGTCTGTTCTGGTTTTCACTGGTATTTTCTGGCTCTTGAGAGTAAACAGTAGAAGTAACAACACTGAATGCTTGGTGGCAGGTGATGCTGTCCCAGTTGTAACTGCTTGAGATTGGCCCACACAACTGAGTAGTACTGAAACAGCTGTTTTTCCCTCCTGGAAGGTATTAAGAGGTAGAGGTGGTTTGGGTGGGGAAACTGCCTCTGTTTTTGAGGTTACTAGTTGCCTCTCCCAGCTCCTCTTGTGTCTTTTCGACTTTTGGCTAATTCACTTTCACAGTCTTACTAGCGGAGCCTTTCTTGAGCTTCTGTTTTCTCTCTAACTCAAGACTAGCTGCCTTATTAATCTTTTCAATCAACACTTCATCTGAGATACAAGGGTCTTCTAGGTACTGTTTCAGCCGGAACTTAATGTTTCTACTAAGTAACCCTGTCCCTATCGACCTCAGGAACTTCTTCTGAACTAGCCCTGCATCAAACCTTTCCTCAGCTACTAATTCTCTGGTACAAACAGTCTTTCTTTGAGTACAATGGCTCTGAACAAGAAGTCTTGAGGGGACTCTTTGCTATCTTGATACATGTCAGCTTGTGATACAAATCAGAGGTGCTTTCTTCCTTCTAATGCCTCTTTAAGATTGTCCTTAGCTGGAGCAAGGGAAGTTGTTCTTCATCTCTAACATGTTCCTGAAATGCAACCCTGGACTAATGGCTTTCACTACAGCCTCAATAATCTCTCCCTCCAGATACCCCTCATGTATCCCCAAGTCTATCTGGTGAATCAGATTAGTATAAAACAGTCTCTTTTTGTTCTCATTCACCAAATTCGCCATTATTTCTGAATTCTTTGTGGATGGTTAACTCTGGGGCTGGACTGGCCTTCTTTACAGTTATTTCTGGCTTAGAGGAACTTGGAAATTTGTCAGGACTTATCACCTTATCAAATATCTTTGCAGATACCTGTATCTCATGTGCTGTGATCTCTGGCTACTCTCTTCTTTTCTCATGTGCAATGGCTGCAGCACTCACAGGACTCTGTCTTTTCTGTCAGTGTCTCTGTCTCACTTCAACAGCTGCCTCCACATGCAGCATACACACACACTCGACTAGACTATACTAGTCTCTGTCTAGAAACTTCTGTCCTTTCCTCTTCTCCCAGCATGCACATCACCAGCTCTATTAAATCCCTCACTGCTGGACATCTAGCCATGCTGTGTGCGGATATCTCTGGCGCCCCCTAATTGACAGAGAGCGGTAACTAACACTTAATAATCACAGTCAAGCTTACCACTGTGTCACATTTAAAGTAGAATAAAAAAAAAAAAAAGCTGTGTAAGCCAAACTTAGTGCACTCGCATTTTGCTCTCATGCACAGTACTGTATTATAGCACCTTATTTGTGTGGAACTGTAATAGGGCACCCATCAATGTACAGGAGGCCTTTACCAAGCACACATGCCTCCAATTTCTTTGTGTGTGCATAAGGCAATGGAAAAGAAAACAAAATTTTGTTCTTTTATACAGATGACCTGTGTTCTCTCCTGAAATGTTTCTGTAAAAAATTTTTTCCATATGAATTTACAATTCGGGAGAAACTTTTGAGACCTATGTGCTGTTCTGTTGTGTTCTTTTTTCTTAAAAATTCTTTGATAAATTGACAACTATGCATTTTCATTCCCTAAATGAGGTGTCTATAATGTCAGAACTAATGGACAATATCACGAGTTAGGGACACTCCCAACTAGTAAACACCTAGTTGTCAATTTAATGTGAGGAGTTAAAGAGGAAAACTGTATAAAACATACTAAAAAAGTGCCCCAGCATTTTTATTTCATTAAAAAAAATGTATTTCCTGAAATAGTGTCAGGAAGCTGACAGATGTTCTATAAAGCTTTGAAGAAAACCCTTGTTAAATATTTGTTAAAAACCGCATTGTCCAATGCTGTTTTCAAAGGAGAATCCAAAGAGAATCCAACAAGTAAATTTTGCTTGATTGGACTTATACTTTGGGTATTCTCAATTGGTTGATTTGGACGCTGAATTTTCATTGTCAAAATCTCATTGAAAAGCACCTTTTCGACAAGGTTTTGGGCGAGGTATTCCATCATTGTTTTGTTCTGAAACACCCATATACAGGCAGTCCCCGACTTACGTCGTTCTAACTTACGTCTGTCCCCAAGTTACGAATGGGGACCGGAACGACACAAGTCAGGGACAGCTGACAGCGTCTGGGCGCTGCGGTGGGCCGGGCGCGGTCAGCGATCTTCGCAGCTGCATGCGACTCCTGAGAGCACATACAGCTGACTCTCCGTTCCGTGTCCGGGCACTGCCATTGCCCGGGCACCGGCTAGGATTGCTTCGGCTGTACGCGACTCCTCCCAGAGCGCATAGAGCTGAAGCCTCTATTGCAGAGCAAAGAGCGAGCACTCCCTGCTCCGCAATAGAACTCCAGAGGGCCACAAGCAGATATGCAACCTTCTGGAGTCTCCGGCATAGGCAGTTCGCGATGTCATCACGCTGCCTGCGCGGCCTGATGACATCACCGTCCTGTGCCAGAAGACCGAGGGCGAGGTAAGCCTCGGAGCAGCGGGAGAGTGAGGTGAGTATTTGTATTTGTTATTTTTAATAAGCCCTATCTATACCTGCCTATAGCCTGCCTATACCTGCCTATTAGGTGACAAATACCTCCCAATACCTGCCTATTAGGGGACAAATACCTGCCTATAGCCTGCCTATGGGGGACACATACCTGCTTATTCCTATCTATGGGGGACATACCTGCCTATACCTATCAATGGGAGACATATCTGCTTATACCTGCCTATGGGGGACGCATACCTGCCTATGGGGGACGCATACCTGCCTATACCTATCTATGGGGGACATATCTGCCTATAACTACCTATGGGGGACATATCTGCCTATTGCCTGCTATGGGAGACATATACCTACCTGTGGGGGACATATACCTACCTGTGGGGGACATATACCTGCCTATGGAGGACTTACCTGCCTATGCCTGCTATGAGGGACCTATACCTGCCTATGAGGGGACATATACCTGCTATGGGGACATATACCTGCCTATAATTACACCCCATACACACCATACATATACACATGTACTAAATATATTGGTTCCGACTTACATACAAATTCAACTTAAGAACGAACCTACAGTCCCTAAACCCGTATGTAACCCGGGGACTGCCTGTACTTACCCCACATTGTCATAGTAGGAAAGCAGTAGTCTTGAATCAAAATTACTTTAGTCACTATGGCTACCAGCAGACTAGTATTGAGGAAATGACTTTAGGGCTGAATATAGCATTTTTACCTTGACATCAATTGCAAAGTGAATCCCAACATGAAACCTGCTAAAATTGTCTAAAAATACATATTATGGCTTGGGGCCCACATCAAACATCTGTTTTTTTTATGTTTACATTTTCTGAGAATTAATATTGTTCTAATTCCAGGGCCAGAGCAGTTTCTAACTCTAGATACAACTTTGCCCCAGGACAACCAAAATGTAAGTTGTGACAATTTGCCTAATCTTTGCTGAGATATTATAAAGATTACAGCCAGTCCAGAGTTGTGTGTAGTGCACATCTGTGGAATACAGTTGTCACTCAGTAGGTAAAATTAGAAAAATGAGGTGGAAAATTTCCATGTACTTTAGCCCCTGCTTTCCCAGGGTCCTTAAGAAAATACTGTTGGCAGTGTAGAGATTTGCAAACTGTTAATCATCGTATATGGGTGGGATAAGCAGCACTTTCTCTTTTAGAATTCTCCATACTTTTTGTTAAGAAATCCTTCAATTTATATAAACCTTTATGGCACAAAGCTCATGTTCTCTCCCTGCTCTAGGACAGGGTAGTATAAACCACCTGACAGGTTTCCTTTAAGGATCTTCTTAGATCACACTAGGGATATACATTGAAGATATGGTGGTACATACCCACCCCTTTGACCACTGTTGTATGAATAATACACAAAAGACATATCCAATTAGAATTTTGGACGGAGGGGAGTCTGCAAACAAATGAAGGAAGAGAGGCTGCAGCCTAAAACAATTTTTATCTAAAAGCAATGACTAGAGTGTGAAGCAATAATTTTTTCCATTGTCAGAGGTGTCAATAGTAAAGATTGGACACTCTAATATATGCAGTTGGAAATCCTTTTTTGGGGGTGGGGGGGGGGGTTTATCTTTTAGGAACTAAGTGCTGAAAATAAAAATGCAGAGGAGCATCCAGAACGAGAAAGAGAAGGTAATTCATTTTGAAGTCTATTCTAAATATAAAAATAATGTTTTACTTTTAAAAAAATAAGTGCTGAAAAAAAAAAAATGCAGGGAGCACCCAGAACGGAAAGAGAAGGTAATTCATTTTAAGTTTTTAAATTTTAAAAAAATTTTTTTAAAAAAATAATTTTTGGTTTTTTTTTTTATTTTTTTTCGATGCCTAATGTTGTCACTGAGTTGGGCGAATTTCTAAAAAAATTGATTCGGTGACCTCGCCGAATTTTCTGACAAAATTTTTGTTTGGGTAAAATTACTTCGGCAGAATGCGTTAAAAAAAACAGTTTTTCCCGGCGCACAGAGCCTGCAGGGTGTGTAAAAAGGTTTGTGCCATGCTTAAATATGCGAGGGAGCTTGTTTGGTTTCTACCAATGTTGTGTTTTAGTTGACACGCCATGACTGCCGCCGTTTTGTTTCGCTTCATATAAAAATTCCCTGGGCATTTTAGAGGGCAAAATGACCAAAAATCTCAGCGGGAATGTAGGCTGATAAAGTATCCCAGGGAAAGCTGGAAAAAAAACAAGTGGAGCTAGGTGGAACTTAGTGACAGGGGTTGGGAGCGGCGGCGGCCCCGCCACAGCAGTTGAGGTCGAAGTGCCAATGCATTCTGGAGGGTGGAAAACAGGAGGGGGCCACAGAGTGGGACAATGACTGAGGCGGAGGTCACGGCGGCAGCAGATGAGGTCAGGCGTGGCACAATACATTCTGGGGTGGCCAAAACAGTGCAGGCCAAGAGTGGCACAATGAAACAGGTGTGGAGGTCACGCAGCAGCAGCAGCATGAGGTCAGATGGGGCACAAAGAAAATTCGGAGGTGGCAAAAAAAGTAGTAGGCCACAGAGTGGCAAATGAAAAGTGTGGGAGGTCACGACAGCAGCAGCAGCATGAGGTTAGGGAGTGGACAAGACATTCGGAGGGGCAAAAACAGGAGTGGCCACAGGTGGCACAATGACACGTGTGGAGGGGATGCAGCAGCCGCATTAGATCAGGCGTGGCACAATGACTTTGGAGGTGGCAAAAAGGTGGCCACAGAGTGGCAACATTGACAGGAGTGGAGTGAGGGGGGCACAGATGAGGTCAGGGCTGGCACAATGCATTTGGAGGTGGCAAACAGTAGTAGGCCACAGTGGCACAAGACACAGTGTGGAGGTCACGACAGCGCAGCATGAGGTCAGGCAGTGGCACAATGAATTTTTGGAGGTGGGAAAAAAAAAAAAAGGGGTAGGCCCCGAGTGGGACAAAGAACAGTGTGGAGCCCCCGCAGCAGCAGCATAGGTCAGGCAGTGGCACAATACATTTGGAGGGGGGCAAAACAGTGTAGGGCCCAGGTGGCAATGCGAGATTTTTAGGT
>JAODAL010076890.1:0-13466 GCA_025379985.1 Phyllomedusa bahiana | reverse complement strand
ACCCACCTTTCCTTCAGTCAGTGGAGGATTTTGTGAGCTCCCAGCGGCGGCCCCTTTCTTATAGGGGTGCGGTGACGTACGAACCGCCGGTTTCCTGATTGGTTTTCTTTTGAACTGTCATGGGCTATGCCTTCTTCTCCCAGAGTGCTTTGCCCCATGTAAGCCTGGCGCAGCCTTTTATCAATAAAAAGCACATTCGTTCCCGGAATCCCCCCCAAATTTCGATTTTTTACAAACCGAAGTTTTCCTGAAATTCTAAACGAATTCCACTTCGTTAGAATCGATTCGCCCATCTCTACTTATGACCATGTGATACTTTTTTTTTACTTGTTTAAAACATTTACAAAAATATCTACATTTCTGTTTTTTTTTTCTTTTTTCTGTAATTAATTTTCCCCGGGTTCATTTCGCCCTAGCGGGAAGTGACTTCCCACAAATGGATACGTCCTGGCGATCTTGGGGGCTTGTGGGCAACCCCCCCCCCTTGCAAATGGAAAAAAAAAAGGTTTAAAAATTTCCGCTGGGTTAGCGCATTCACCCCCCGGCCCGGGTGAGTCCAACCGCGGGTGATTAATGCTTCATTACCGCAACCTTTCATGGTTGCGATAATGAAGCCACAGGCAGGAGGAGTGAGCTCGCTGGTCTCTTACCCGACTCCCCGGATGCTTTCTGAAAGCATCCGGGTAGTCTGGTGATGTCAACATGCCCACAATGCATCGTGGGCATGGTGTAAGTAGTTACCATGGCGACCTGTACACAGCGTTACTGCTGTGTACAGGTCTCCTATTCTAACAGCAATCTAACGATTGCTTTTCCCCAGTGGGGATTTGCTGTTACAAATCCCCACTGGGGAAAAGTAAAAATGTGAAAAAGTAAAAAAAAAAAGTAAAAAAAGGTAAACACAAAAAATAAAATTAAAAACACGTACACCACCCTTTTTCCCTTTACAAACGCCAATCGCCCCAAAAAAGATCAAAAACAAATAAAGTACCCATATTTGATATCGCAGCTTGCGTAACGACCCACCCTATCAATCTGTCATGTTAATTAACCCGTACGGTGAACGCTGTAAGAAACAAAAACAAAAAACAGTTACAGAATTGCGATTTTTGTACAGTACATCCTGCAGCACATAAAATGAAATAAAAAGCGATCAAAAACTCATATAAATGGCAAAGTTGTACCAATCAAAATGTCAGTTCATCCCGCAAAAACAAGGTCATTACACGTCTCTGTATACGGAAAAATAAAAAAGTTATGGCTCCCAGAAGACAGTGATGCATAAATATTATTTAACACAATAAAAACATATTTTTTAAAGTGCTTCAAAATAAAAAAAAAAAAAAAAAAAAAATATCTATATATATATATTATATATATATATATAATATATATATATATATATATATATATAATATTATATATATAATTGGGTATCGCCGTAATCGTATCGACCCAGAGAGTAAAGCTAACTGGTCAAGGATACTGCATGGTGAGCGCTGTTAAAAATAAAAAAACACTACTAGAATTGCATTATTTTCTTCACCCTGTCTTCCAAAAAACAGATTTAAAACTGATCAAAAAGCCTTGTCCCCCCAAAAGTGATACGAATAAAAACGTACACAGAAAAATAAAAAAGTTATGGCTCTCAGACTATGGCGATGCAAAAACGTGTTTTCCTTTTTGAAGTGTTTTTATTGTGTAAAAGCAGTAAAACATAAAAAAATATACAAATTTGATATCGCTGTAATTGTTTCGACCTTCTGAGTAATACAAGCATGTTAGTTGTACTGCATGGTGACCGTTGTAAAAAATAAAAATAAAAAACACTACCAAGAATGCTGTATTTTGTTCAAAATGCCTCACAAAAACCATAATAAAAAGTGATCAATGCGGCATATGCCCCCCTTAATGGTACTAATAAAAACGTCAACTCATCCCACAAAAAACAAGTCCATAATCAGCTCTGTAAACAGAAAACTGAAAAAGTTATGGCTATCAGAACAGGACAACATAAAACGCAATTTTTTATAGACCTATTTCTATTGTGTAAAAGTAATAAAACATAAAAAACTATATAAAATCTATATCATTGCAATTGTACCAACCCTCATAGTAAAGATATCCTGTCATTTACACTGCACGGTTGAAGCCCAAAAAACAATGGCAGAATTGTGTTTTCCCCCTCATTTTCATAGCCCAATGCAAAAAAAAAACTATGGAACACCTGTGCACTCAAAATGCACAATACACCCCTAGATAAGATCTATGAGGCGTGCTGAATCCAAAATGGCATGACTTCTGGAAGGTTTCACCTGTTCTGGTACTTTGGGGGCTTTGTAAATGCGACATGGCCTCACCAAAATCTGTGTTCCAAAAGCCAAATATCGCTCCCTCCCTTGTATGCCCTGTCATGCGCCCAAACGGCAGTTTACACCCACATGTCGGGTATTGCCGAACTTGGAAGAAATTGCTTAACAAAATTTTGGGTGCTCTTTTATCAGGATGCTTTGTAAAAATTCAACATTTTCAGCTAAAATTGCAGATCGTTGGGGGAAAAAAAATTCGTTTTCACAGCCTAACGCTAAAAAAATTTGTGACAAACCTGTGGGGTCGATATGCTCACTACTCCCCTGGATATATTCCTTAAGGGGTGTAGTTTCCAATAATAATAATCCTGACCGTGAACAAGGGCTCCCCTTTAGCCCGAAACGCGTCGGTTTGTGGGTCCCCCCTGCACCCTCCATTGGATGTATTGAAATGAAATAAAGAACAGCACCGTTGGTATCGTTATCGCTGGGTCCGTTTTGCTTTTCCTAAGTGCGTAGTTTCCAATATGGGGTCTCTTAAGGGGAGTTTATTAAGTTTTAGCACCCTAGGGTGTCCGCAAACCTGTAATGGCCCCTAAATAAAATCATAATGAAAATGAGACCCCTGAGTCCGGTAGGTGCTCCTCCTACTCTGGGGCTTGTGGTTGAGCCAAATAGCACACTAGGGCCACATATGGGATATCTCTAAACGGCAGAATCTGGGAAATCAATCTTAAGTTGCATATCCCTGATTACATGTACCGTATTCTTGTGAATAATGTATAAAAATTGAAAATCTGCAAAAAAAGTGAAATTTTGAAATTTTACTTCCACATTGCTTTAATTCCTGTGAAACATCTAATGGGTAAATAAACTTCCTAAATGCTGTTTTGAATACTTTAAGGGGTGGGTACCTAACATACATGCCAATCAAAGTCACGTTAGAACTGGACTTGTCCCTAAAAAAAAATTATATTGCAAATTTCTAAATGTTGCAATAAAAAAAAAATACATTTAAAAAAATGATACCAAGCTACAGCAGACATATGGTAGATGCTAGTTATAAACTATTTTGAGTGGAATAACTATCTGTCTTTCATGCAGAAATTTTTGAAGTTTGAAATTGGTAAATTTTTCCCATTTTTCACGATACTTTGATATTTTTCACAAATAAACAAGCATTTTTTGGAACAAAATTTATTTCTATCTTAAAGCACAATGTGTCATGAGAAAACAATCTCTGAATCACATGGATAGGTTAAAGTGTCAAAAAGTTATTCTGTCATAAAGTGACAGATGCCAGATTTCAAAAATGGGGCTCTGTCGGAGAGGCCAAAACTGGCTCCAGCGGTAAGGGGTTAATGAGCAAAAAAATAAAATTTTTGGATCTTACCAAATGGCTGCAATGAAACAATGAGTGAATAATTTGAATGGGTCTGAATACTTTCTGTACCCACTGTAAGCGGAAGAAGCCTCTGATCAGTAGAGACAAATGCAGTTTTCTTAAACTATATTACATATTATCTTTGCATGGCCTATTGATAAAAAAGATAAACCATTGTTATGTTTTTTTTTTTTTTTTTTAAACTAGAGAGAAGTAGAATCTGATAATCTACACTATTTAGTGTATTTACTGAATGTAATAATGTCCATCTTCCCTTGCAAAGCAGGTCATAGTTGGACTTTAAAGCATTAATGGGAGCAGCACATGTTTGATGTTTTTTCCTTGCTCATTGTAGATCAAAGACTAACAAGCAATGGAAAAACTGAGTTATATCAGACCCAAATAGACACCAAAATTAACAATGTAGACAAAAAAGGTGTGCATATTTAAAACATAATGTTTAATATAAAGGCTTAAAAGAACGTATTCAATCAAAAATACCCAAAATAACTAAAAAATAACATAACAGGTGTATAGTATATATTGAGTGATATGCCACAAAATATAGCAAAGAGATAAAATACATAAGTTACCCTACTTGGCCGTTAAGCCCTGAAAAAAGTTAATACCAGGTAGCCGCTCTGAAAAAGACAACCCCGTCAGAATCCTATTCCTATGGCATGGCTACCCTGTACTAGCTTATTGCACTAGCACTAACTTGTACCATGGGACCAATTTGTACCATGTGGATGCCAGTATAATAGTCAGTGTGCCATTGGGATAAGAGCCTGACAGGGTCATTATTTCTGGGGCAGCTATCATGTACTAACTTGATGCAAGACTTAGCAGGCCGAGAAGGCTAATTTAGAGATTCTATCTCTTTGCTATATTTTGTGGCACAACACTCAATTCTGTATACATTGTACCCTTATGTTATTTTTCAGATATTTACGATGGGTTACATTCTTATTAGACTTTATTTGACTGTGGGAAATTCATCATTCACAAATGACATGCATTATTCACAAATTTAGAGTATGCTAATGCAATTCCATTAAACAGCAGTAAAGGTATAATTTTACATTCATCATAAGACTAACATGCTCAGACAGCAATGTTCTTTAGTGTATATTTACATTTCATAGAAATACATTCATGCCGAGAGTCTTCGAGCTGACATAGAATAACAGAATTTCAACATAACCTAGAAAAATTCTTGAAATGCCTCTAAAGGTTACAAAAATGCTTTCCAGCAGAATTTCCTGTGGGTTGCCTGACTGGGATGACTGTCAGCAACCTTATTTGATGATCCTTCAGTTACAGACATGCTCAGCGAACTGATGAACAGTTGAAATCACTGGAGTGAGTTTAGTAGCAATTGACATCTCTTGTGGGCATCATTCAAAGTTTTCTGTTATAAGTATATGATAAGGAATAAAGTGAATGGGTTTCATGAAATGTTGCAGGCATTCTGAGTGCAGACAAGCAATTATACTTATCAGATCACTGAATCTTCCTGTAAACACCAACAACAGACAAAAAAGCAATGCTCCTCGACCAGCTAAAAATAAATTATTATCATTAGTAGTAGTAATAGTAATAATAATAATAATCTTTATTAAAATAATATTTTAAATTGTATCACTATAATAATTAGAGATGGGCAAATCGTTTCTAACAAAGTGGAATTCGTTTAGAATTTCAGGAAAAATTTGATTCTAAACGAAGCCGAATTTCCTGGCGATTTGTGATGTAGAATCTTGAATGGCCGTGAGCACATGGCGGGACATGGGGCAAAGAACTATGGGAGGAAGTAAGGAATACCCTCAATGACATGTGCAGACAGGCAGCCAATCAGCACCCAGCCAGCTTCTGTGATGTCACAGCCCTATGGCATCCATGTTAAATTCTGCCACTTGTCACTTTGTCTCTTAT
The DNA here is from genome assembly GCA_025379985.1 of Phyllomedusa bahiana. NCBI lineage: Eukaryota > Metazoa > Chordata > Amphibia > Anura > Hylidae > Phyllomedusa > Phyllomedusa bahiana. The sequence goes on along the minus strand of JAODAL010076890.1, from coordinate 7,838 downwards.
GCACAAGCATCTCTATGTAGCTGCACTAGATTGCACTCTGTGAAAAATACTTCAAATTTTAGAGTTACTGGGGGGACATACCTTTCAAATACACAGGTGTGTGTCATATACACATCTGTTCCTCAACCAGCGTTTTTGTTTTTTTTTAATTTTGGGATATTGCTATCTGTGTCAGAGTTAATTTTTTCACTTATTGTGGGGAACTCTGTGTCAAATCATCAAATCCAGTGTGTGTATGTATCCCCTACGCACATCTGAAATCCATCCAGTTCAGTCTGTTGGGATATTGCTACATGTGGCAAAGAGTTAATTTTTTCACTTATTGCGGCGATTCCGTTAAATGCTGATACATGTAGAGCCCCCCCCCCAAAAAAAAAAAAAAGAGTGGAGAGGGTGTCGGCAGTAATTTTGCATTGACGTCATCGATCATTTTGCCCTTCCTTTGATCCTTCAGTGTCTGCTTTCAATCGGTCAATAATCCATCAGTATTGCTAAAGCCAAAAAGAAACAGGAGTTGATCCAAAAAAGAGATAAGTAAATGGAATATTTGCATGTCTTTTGTGTTTTGTATCCACTCCTGCTTTTGGCTACCTAATCATCAGACAATCCCGATGAAAACAAAGGACCATGTCATACTGGCCTTACGGCTTCTCCAAAGACACGATCAGTTGTGTTTGTCCTTTTCATTCCTTCTGACAGATTAAAAGAAGGGGAAAACTAAACATAGTGGTAATGTCATAGAGTGGTAGATGGTGGAAGCAGCATTAGAAAACCACAAGGTGGTCGAGTAAGAGCGTGTGGTTAGTTGGCAGCAGCATGAGTAGTTTACTGAGTGGCACAATGACAGATTGTGGAGGTGGCAGCAGCATAAGTAGGCCACAGATTGGCACAATTACACAGTTTTGAGGTGGCGGCAGTAACAGCAGCATCAGGCCAGAGAGTGGCACAATTACATAATTTTTAGTTGGCAGCAGCTAGACGACATAAAGAGGAGGTGGTGGCAGCAGCAGCATCAAGCCAGAGAGTGACATGGTGACATAGCCTATAGGTGACAGCAGCAGCAGCACCATGAGGAGACATGAGTGTTGAGGTGGCAGCAGCAATAGAAGGCTACATAATGGGCCAGTGAAGAGTGGGGAGGTGGGTGGCAATACCAGTCGATGGTTAAGATAGTGGGTGGTAGAAGGGGCAGCTGGAAGCAGATATGTGGCATCAGGCAGGTGGCAGCATCAGAATAGTAGCCGAGACAGGTAGCCAGAAGAATCCAGACTCATTTTTCAAAGTTTGGGTGAGGTGGCATGGCTGATCTGCTCTGATGCATCATGCATTGGTGTGTGGAAACCCTGGCTGATCCACATCTGATTCATCTTGACAAAGGTGAGTCTCTCCACATTTTGGGTGGGCAAGCGAATTCTCCTTCGGGTAACTATGTCCCCCACTGCACTGACTCTCCACCTCTCCACCTCTGCTCCGCATAAGACCTCAGTTCTCTGAATGGTGCAGAGTCCACCACTTGAAAATGGAGGGACTGCAGTACCACCAACTTGAACAGGAGCACATTTAGCTTCTGCACCATAGGATGGCTGGATGCATACTGCTGTCTCTTAGCAATCACCTCGCTGAACGACTAGTAACGCGATGAGTGGTGAGGAGCAGGAGCATCTGGACCGATAGATGATGGGAAAGATAGACAACTCTCTTCGGCAGAGGTGGTGGAGCCTTGACTGCCTGAAATGGGATACGGCAGGATGGACCACCACATCTGGGACACATTTCTCCCAGGCCACTGGATGGTAATGCTGCATATGTTGACGCAGGGCCATGGTGCCAACATTAGGTCCTTGGCCCCGCTTCAATTTCTGCCCACAGATTGTACATATACCCATGTATTTCAAAGGTGTCTCACCTTATAAGTGAAAAATGTAACTCTTTGGCGCAGTGAACAATATCCCAAAATAATAATCTGCCTGGAATGGAGATGTGTGTATGTGAGAAATACATACACTGTATTTCAAAGATAGTTCACCACAATAAGTGAAAAAAGTAACTGAAGCGATTCTTAGAGCGGCGCCTGTCATCTGCGTGTCATACTAAATCACAGCATTATTTCAATACAAAGCCATGCTCCCTCTGCATATTTCTGCATGGCACAATGTTGTATAACACTATACAGGCTCTCTGCAGCTAGGAAAAAGCTTTTTAAACGTGATTCATCGCAAATAAATTCTAAACAAACCTCATTTTTGGGAAAAATTCTGTGAATCAGTCTAATTGAATTTTTGAGAAATTCGCCCATCTCTAATAATAATATCCATAAAAGAACCTGACAATTATACATACAGAGCAAAATTGTGTTATGTAGACAGCTACTTATGTCTTTTTGCATAAGTGGTCTGTTGCTTTTATAAGAAGTACATTATCATGTGCATGGGCATAACTATAGTCTTAACAGCCAAGGCAGCTGCAGTGGGGACTGGAGGTTAAGGGGGTCCACTCAGGTGCAAGAACATTATATATTTTATATAATACATAAATCGTTGGCTTTAGTTTATCTAGCAATATTATTTGGGTTCTCTGAGATATGGTACTTTTTATACCTTTTATTATTGTACTCATGCTGCTGTTCCAGTTTCCTGGTTGTAGAAAGTGGGGGCCCTTCTCATTTTGCTATGGGGCCCTATGAATTCTAGTTCTCTCTTTAAGAAGTTCCTCAGCAGTTCAAGTGTTTATTATAAAGTGGTGTACCTCCATTACTGCAGAACATGAAACTACAGCTAATACATTTACAGCTACATTTGATGGGTGTGTTTCATATTGGTCAATAGTAGGCAGGAAGATCTCTCTTCAAATAGGATTTCTGCAGCAGTTGTGATGTGCAATTTACCTTCTGCAAGGAATTTTTAAGAATACAATTCACCTCAGAGTTCAGTCACCTGTGTAAATAAACTCAGCCCAGTGCCCTTGTCCTTTTACATAGTTATAAAAATGTATTAGTGACTGCTAGCATTGCTATAATATAAAGCATTTATTATTATTATTATTATTATTATTATTATTATTATTATTATTATTATTATTATTATTATTATTTAATATTTATTCTCTCATCTAAAAAGTAAATGTAAAATTCTAGCAGTCAAAGGTTTTTAGTGGATTTTAATTACACTTGCGGAAGAATGGTTTTGGTAGTATATTATTTTGTCTCATTAGTGTAACATTACCTGTCACAAAATGTTCTTTCTATTATTATCTTAAAAACATCCAACACTGCCAGGTATGACAAACAACATGGTGCACGCAATTTGTGCCTGAGACTTGTAACTTCAAACGCTCCTTTTTATGTCATTGGAGATATTATTTGTCTACAGCTAAGCAAGCTCAAGAAATGAAATATGATTAGATTTGTTTTACTGGGGTGCAGTCTTTTATTATTATTGTACAGCTAGGAATTAACAACATACTAATATCAGGCCTTATCTATAGACTTTTTTGTAGCATTTTTCAACTTGTAAAATAGCATGTGTTTTTTTTTTAGTATTATGTGTGTTTCTTACCTGTTTCTTAATCCTAAATATATGATTATGGGTGGTTTCAAATTGTTTCTTTTAAGGGGTTTTGCCATGATACAATATTGGCATGGCAACATCCAAAATGCACATTTAATCAAGTTTGTAAATATAATTTATTTAAAAAAATATGTACCACATCAAATCAGCTCTCTACTTTTTTTCCTCTGGGTACTGCTCGTTGTTGGGGTTCTGACCAGCACTGATCTTCTCTTGTGGCTGCGCTTGCTCAGTTGTCTCTTCACAGTACTTTATAAACCTCATTGTATACCAAAAAGTGTCCCATTGTGCACCGAAATATGCACCAAAAACAAAGTTATGATAGAAACCCATAAAAAGTGGTTTCAAACAAAACATTTTGGTTGTAAAACTGCCATAACAGGGTTTTTTGTTGTTTTTTGTGTTTTTTTTTTTGGGGGGGGGGGTTGGCCAAAGAGAGGAGTAGATTTAAAGGAATTGGGAAATATAAATGAAATATTTGTACTACTCCTTCATTCAGGATTCACTTCTGACTTTGGCTTAAGAATGGTGCAGTAACAATTTTCCCCCCAAAGTTTTGTGTGATTTCTCTTCGATTTGTAATGTGAAAACAAACTCGACAAAACACAAGATGGGTTTATATAACCAGACTGCCACTATTTCTTTAAAGAAATGCCATATCTACAGCATACTGCATTTGGAAAGAAAAATATCACCAACCCAAAAATGCATCATAAAGTGGAGAAGCCACAAAGAAAATGTATTTGCAGTGTGTTTTATATTTTCCTATTGACGTGCAGCTAACTATACAAATTTTAATCAAACCAAACATAGAATTTACTTTTCAGCTTTGGGCACCAGTGCACAAGAAAAGCATTGTAAAGCTTTAGAGTGTACAAAACTGGGGCATCAAAAATTAATAAATGAATTGCTTAATTACAATACCAAACACTAAGCTTATTTAGTTTAGAGAAAAGACAGCATTTAGAAGAAAATTAACACAGACATTCCCCCAGGTTTTTTTTTTTTTTTTCATTTTGTATGGTGCAGAGGTGGATTTTTACATTTGTTTTGCTGTTTGTGTCTCTATTTATAAGACTTCACCTCACATTCTGTCTCTTATGTGTTGTTATGACAGGCTCTAACTTCTAGTTCCACAGCTACTAGCTGCTTTGGAACTAGAAGTGCCGTCATGCCAGAACAGCACATGTCAAGCACTTGTACTATTTGTATGAGTGTTGAGCAGTATATGTTGACACTTGTAGTTACACAACTACAAATGCCAGCATACTACAGATGTACTCTATTTTTCATTGGATCTGGACAGGGAGTGGTGGGGGAGACTAGTAAGAGCACACCTGCAATGCCAGGGCCGACAGCGCAAGACAAGAGCGGCATGAGGGAGAGCTGTTGTGACAGAGGTTACCAGCACAAGGTGGGTGGAAGTTTGGTAAAAAAAGCTGTTGTTATGTGCCTGCCGGAAGACGCAATGGGTAGAGGAAGCCTAGCGATGTTCCAACGTTATTTTTTTTTTCCGTTTAAAATTTTATAAATTTTCAAGGAAAGTAAAACATACACGACACAATACAATCACTACAAATAACAACAGGAAAGGGATGGGAATGGGAGGGTGGGGGGAAGGGAAATGAGGGACAGTTAATACCATGAGTCCAACATTTGTAGTCATATTAACAACAAATTCAACTTCGCAAGGTAGCAATATGTCATTTCAAAACAAAATTAAGTATAGAAAACAGTCACTCATCAATACTCAGAACCATGTAAAAGTTTAACATTAACGTTCGTTGCATATTGCATTAACAACATAGCCGGTCAGTAACAAAAGTGTTTGGATGAGGTCCAAGGTAGCCAATTCTCCCTTATTTTGGTTAATGCGTGTGGAGGGATTGCTAGACTCATCTCGCAATAGTATTGTTTATTGACCCTTTGAATAACTTCTGTAATAGTAGAGGGTTGTGGGGAATTCCAATACCTTGCAATAGTCGTCCTGGCTGCTGTTAACAGATGTGAGAGGACTGTATGGAATTGGCAGGGTATGTCTAAGAAAGTAAGATCTAATATTGCTAGCCTGGGGGAGAGAGTAATTTTCCAGGAGAAAACCTCAAAGAGAAGTGATTCCAATTGTTTCCAAAAAGTTTGGATTAAGGGGCAACCCCACCACATGTGTAGGAGTGAGCCCTTGAGGCCGCAATTTCTCCAACAAAGGGGAGAATAGCCAGGGGAAATATGTGAAATTCTACTTGGGGTCAGATACCATCTAAGATGTATTTTCCTAATGAGTTCTACGTGGTTGGCACATCTGGAGTGTTTAGAAACTACATTAGCTGCTTGTATCCACTCTGCTGTTGAGAATGAACTAGATAGCTCCATTTCCCACTTCAAAGCGTAATTGGGTTTAGTACTGGTATCTGTGTTAGCCAAGGAGTTATATGTAGTGGATAAACCTTTTATGGTACTTTGTTTCTGCCACAAGAAATTGTGTAGCCGTGAGACAGCATGCGGAGTAATTGCCATGCATTGGATTTGAGCAAAATGTCTTAGTTGTAGATAAACGAAGAATTGTTGTCTGGGAATCGAAAATTCTCGTGCTAAGTCTGAAAATTGTTTGAAGCGGCCCCTGTGTAGTAAGTCCCCAATATCTTTTATGCCTTTGCCTATCCATCGCGCAATTGGAGCATCTGGTAGAATTATTTGTAAAGCTGAGAGAGGACAATGACGTTTGTCAATAGAGACAATCTGTCCCTTTACAACATATTCGTACCATACTTGTGCTGCATGAGAAAGAGATAGCAGTTCGTATGTTTTAGGGGTGTCTGCACAGAGCATAGCAATCAAACAATCTTTAAAAGAACCCTTCAGGATCATTGAGTTTTCGATAGAGGACCAAAGATGTCCCTCAGGGAGATTCCAGAAGTAATACAGAGGTTCTAGTATTGACGCCAGGTTATAATGTAGGAGATTAAGCACTGAGAGGCCCCCCCCTCCTCTGCACTTTTTCGGTATAAGTATTGTCTTTGAAACCGAGGTCTCTAAGTACCCCATATGAATCTGAGTATATGATTCTGAAGAATGGTTATTAGAGGGGCAGGATAGATAAATGGTAAGCATCTTGCTACGTATAGGAACCGTGGTAAAAAAAGCATTTTAGATAGGTTTATACGTGCTAACCATGATAAAGGGAATTGATTGAGTCTAGCAATCTCTGCAATGAGAAAAGAACTGACCTCTTCTAAGTTTTTATGTATTGTGGTAGTCAAATCGGAATATATGTCAATACCTAAATATGGAACACATGTTTCTGCCCAGATGAAACGTAAGTTAGGTAATTGATTTTTCAATACGGTTTGACAGTGGATTGGTAATAAAGTAGATTTTGTTATATTCCATTTATAGTAGGATATCACCGCGTATTTCTCTAATAGGTCTAAGAGTGCAGGAATCGACGATTCCGGTTCACTACACATTATCAGAATGTCATCAGCATAAAGACTAACTTTATGTACCTCTTTATTGATCAGTATCCCTGCAATATTTTTGTCTTTTCTGATGTGTTCGGCTAAGGGTTCTGCACAAAGATCATATATCAGTGGAGATAGGGGGAATCCTTGTCTAGTACCGTTAGTAATATAGAAGTTTTTAGAAAGGAATCCTGTCGAGTAGACTCTTGCGGAGGGGCAGGAGTATAATGACATAATGGCAGAGAATATCAATCCCTCAAATCCAAATTTTTGGAGCACTTTCCTCATGTAATCCCAATTTATCCTATCAAAAGCTTTTTCTCCATCTAAGGAGAGCAGCGCAAAGGGCGTGTCTCGTTTTGACACTATTTGGAGGATATCTAATACTCGCCTTATTCCATCCATTGTCTGTCGACTCTTCGCAAATCATACTTGGTCCCTATGTATTAGGAGTGGTATGATATCATTTAGTCTGTTTGCCAGGATCTTTGAAAAAATCTTTATATCAGAATTGAGTAGAGAAATTGGTCTATAGTTGGCTACCTGATCTGTCGGTTTTCCAGGTTTAGGTATAGTGGAGATTGTGGCACAGAGTAATTCTTCCGGGGTGAGCATTTTTGTATAATAGATTGAAACAAATTAGTTAGATGTGGTGTGAGAAGGGTATTGAATACTTTAAAATACTCGTTAGTGAGCCCGTCTGGTCCAGGGGATTTGTTACACTTTAAGCCTTGAATGGGCCCTTATATTTCCATGGGTTTCGGTGGAAAAATTAAAATTGGGGGGGTTTTCTAAAAAAACTTTTATTTTTTTT
>JAODAL010076889.1:0-13466 GCA_025379985.1 Phyllomedusa bahiana | reverse complement strand
TCCATTATAAGGGGCCCCATGTGGTTTTGGGGAAAATTATACCCCATGGTCCTGTATGTAATATAAAAGGGGGTAATTGTCCATTATTAGGGCTCCATGTAGGTGGGGGGAAAATTATACCCCATGTCTTAGTGTAATTTAAAAGGGGGTAATTCCTTTATATGGGGGTCCATGTAGGTGGTGGAATTATCCCCATGGTTGTAGTGTATTATATAAGGAGGAAAATGTCCATTAAAATAGAGGTTCCATGTAGGTGTGTGGAGATTATACCCCATGGTCTGTAGTGTAATATATAAGGGGTAATGTCCTCATTATATAGAGGCTCCATGTAGGTGTGTGGAGATTATACCCCATGGTCTGTAGTGTAATATATAAGGGGTAATGTCCACATTATATAGAGGCTCCATGTAGGTGTGTGGAGATTATACCCCATGGTCTGTTGTGTAATATATAAGGGTATTTTCCTCATTATATAGAGGCTCCATGTAGGTGTGTGGAGATTATACCCCATGGTCTGTAGTGTAATATATAAGGGGTAATGTTCCTCATTATATAGAGGCACCATGTAGGTGTGTGGAGATTATACCCCATGGTCTGTAGTGTAATATATAAGAGGTAATGTTCCTCATTATATAGAGGCTCCATGTAGGTGTGTGGAGATTATACCCCATGGTCTGTAGTGTAATATATAAGGGGTAATGTCCATTATATAGAGGCTCCATGTAGGTGTGTGGAGATTATACTCCATGGTCTGTAGTGTAATATATAAGGGGTAATGTCCCTCATTATATAGAGGCTCCATGTAGGTGTGTGGAGATTATACCCCATGGTCTGTAGTGTAATATATAAGGGGTAATGTCCATTATATAGAGGCTCCATGTAGGTGTGTGGAGACTTTGTACGGTGCATCTCCCTAATGAGGAGCGTTGCCCCTTCCGAGCTCATCCATGTTGAGTGTCCTGAGGAGCGCTATACAGAGGCCGCTATGACAGATGGAGAGCAGGACAGAATTTACCTTCCAATTTCTTTGTCCTCTCAATTCTTTCCTGGGAGTGCAGAGACAATTGGCTGCCTTGTTCCATTATGCGGGCGCTCGTGTGCAGAGCAGTGACTATTGTAGGGAGTCAGAAGCCATTGCAGAACAGACTAGTTAAATTAGGTCCTTAATGATTTGCAGCATTGTGTGTACTTTAGAGTGATTCACTTCAAATGGATCCTGACGAGCCGCACAGGCGTCCGCTGAACACATTACATAAGAGGGCGCCACACGCCCACCGAGAAACATTTATTTTATTAGTCCCAAATCAAACGTCTGCTCCACAAACCCACATCTGCTTATTCATTTGTAACTGGAGATATTTCCACCGCACTGGAAGCAAATTGATCCGTAAATCTGTTTACTGCTAAAACTCAACTGGTTTTAGTCATTGCCGCGATGGGGACGGGCGTCGGCCCAGCCCAGTCATTTACCTCTGGGTGAACCTGGCGCCAGGCACTTGCGTGACTGATTTTCTTTTGGGTTCAAAGTTCTTGGGTATCGGCCACTGGGAAAGTCAAATTGGTTCGTGATGTATCAAACCCGTCATGGTATCAGATTCACTTCTATATCCTGAAAATGCCGGTTTAATGGGTCCCTGTGATTGGTCTGGGGGCATCGGCCTCCCACAGGCTCATATGGTATCCTTTGAACAGATATTTTTTTCCTTTCTTAAAGGATCTCTTATACAGACTCAATTCAAATTATTATGACCACTTTCTACATTCAATATTGACTTATGAAGGAAATTACATGTGGTAGGCTGGCTTGGTGGGTATGTTATTGGCCTCGTGGAACGGATGGGCTTTGCTGTGTCAGGCAGGAAACATGAGAGAACAAACACCCTGCAAACATTGCTGGAAGAACACAAGCTGGTGGTGGCAACTTTATGGTCTGTGGAATGCTGTTGTTGCATTTTCTGAGCCGCTCAACCATGTGGAGTTTGCTCTCACCCGATTTGGTTATGAATCCATCCTTGCAGATCACATACACTCATACATGCTGGTTGTCTTCCCTGGGGCGGATGGGATCTTCCAGTACAAGACAATACAACATGTCACACGGCTGGATATGTCTGACATTGTTTGGAAAAGCAGGATCAAGACTATCCAGGCCCTCTAGTTCCCCAGACCGCAATTGAGCATGTGCAGGACCCCTGGATGGTGGTGTTGGCTCTATGGTCCCTCCAGCAGCTGTGGGTGCAGTCAGCATGTGGGGCCCCTGGATGGTGGTGTTGGCTATATGGCCCCTCCAGCAGCTGTTGGTGCGGGTCAGCTTTGTGGGGTCCCTGGATGGTGGTGTTGCTCTATGGCCCCTCCAGCAGCTGTGGGTGCAGTTCAGTAAGTGGGGCCCTGGATGGTGGTGTTGGCTCTATGGCCCCCAGCGCTGGGGGAGCAGTCAGCATTGTGGGGCCCCTTGGATGGTGGTTGGTTTTGGCCCCATGGCTCCTCCAGCAGCTGTGGGTTGCAGGTCAGAAATGTGGGGCCCTGGATGTGGTGTTGGCTCTTTTTGGCCCCCCAGCAGCTGTGGGTGCATTCGCATTGTGGGGCCACCTGGATTGTGGTGTTTGGCTCTATGGCCCCCCACACCTGTGGGTTTGTCGCTGTGGGCCCTGGATGTGGTGTTGGCTAAAGGCCCTCCAGCACTGTGGGTGCCGTCAGCATTGGGGCCCTGGATGGTGGTGTTTGGTCTATGGCTCCTCCATCAGCTGTGGGGCGTAGCATAGTGTTGGTCCCCTGATGGTGGTGTTGGCTCCTATGGCCCCCAGCGCATGGGTGCAGTCAGCATGTGGGCCCCGATGGTGGTGTTGGCCCCTATGGCCCCTCCAGCAGCTGTGTTGCAGTCAGCATGTGGGGCTCCTGTGATGGTGGTGTTGGCTCTATGGACCCTCCAGCAGCTGTGGGTGCAGTCAGCATGTGGGGCCCCTGGATGGTGGTGTTGGCTCTATGGACCCTCCAGCAGCTGTGGGTGCAGTCAGCATGTGATGCCCTGGATGGTGGTGTTGGCTCTATGGACCCTCTAGTAGCTGTGGGTGCAGTCAGCATGTGGGGCCCCTGTATGGTGGTGTTGGCTCTATGGACCCTCCAGAAGCTGTGGGGTCCCAGTCAGCATGTGGGGCCCCTGGATGGTGTTGTTGGCTCTATGGAACCTCCAGCAGCTTGTGGGTGCAGTCAGCATGTGTGCCCTGGATGGTGGGTTGGCTCTAGGGACCTCTAGTAGCTGTGGGTGCAGTAGCATGTGCGGGCCGCTGGATGATGGTGTTGGCTCAAATGGGCTCCTCCAGCAGCTGTGGGTGCAGTCAGCGGGTTTGGGGCCCCCGGGATGGTGGTGTTGGGCTTTAGGGCTCCTCCAGCAGCTGGAGGGTGTAGTCAGCATGTGGGGCCCCTGGATGGTGGTGTTGGCTCTATGGACCCTCCAGCAGCTGAGGTGCAGTCAGCATGTGGGGCCCCTGGATGGTGGTGTTGGCTCTATGACCCCTCCAGCAGCTGTGGGTGCAGTCAGCATTTTGGGGCCCCCCTGGATGGTGGTGTTGGCTCTATGGCTCCTCCAGCAGCTGTGGATGCAGTCAGCATGTGGGGCCACTGGATGGTGGTGTTGGCTCTATGGATCTCTCCAGCAGCTGTGGGTGCAGACAGCATGTGGGGGCCCCTGGAGGGTGGTGTTGGCTCTATGGCTCCTCCAGCAGCTGTGGGTGCAGTCAAGTATGCGGGGCCCTGGATGGTGGTGTTGGTCTTATGGCCCCTCCAGCAGCTGTGGGTGCAGTCAGCATGTGGGGCCCCTGGATGGTGGTATTGGCTCTATGGCCCCTCCAGCAGCTGTGGGTGAAGTCAGCATGTGGGGCCCCTGGATGGTGGTGTTGGCTACAAGGCCCCTCCAGCAGCTGTGGGTGCCGTCAGCATGTGGGGCCCCTGGATGGTGGTGTTGGCTCTATGGCTCCTCCATCAGCTGTGGGGGCAGTCAGCATGTGGGGCCCTGGAGGTGGTGTTGGCTCTATGGACCCCACAGCTATGGGTGCAGTCAGCATGTGGGGCCCATGGATGGTGGTAGTTGGCTCTATGGCCCACCGCAGCTGTGGTTGCCAGTAAAGCATGTGGGGCCCCGTATGGTGGTGGTTGGCTCTATGGACCCCCCAGCGTTGGGTGCATTTCAGCTTGTGGGGCCCCTGGATGGTGGTGTTGGCTCTATGGACCTCCAGCAGCTGTGGGTTGCAGTAAAGCATGTGAGCCTGGATGGGGGTGTTGGCTCTATGGGTCCTCCAGTAGCTGTGGGTCCCATTTCAGCATGTGGGGCCCCTGTAGGTGGTTGTTGGCTCTAATGGACCCTCCAGCAGCTGGGGGTGCAGTCAGCATGTGGGGTCCCTGGATGGTGGTGTTGGCTCTAGGGCCCCCTCCAGCTGCTGTGGGTGATTTCAGCATGTGGGGCCCCTGGATGGTGGTATTGGCTCTATGGACCCTCCAGCAGCTGTGGGTGCAGTCAGCATGTGATGCCCTGGAAGGTGGTGTTGGCTCTATGGATCCTCCAGTAGCTGTGGGTGCAATTTCAGCATTGGGGCCCCTGTATGGTGGTGTTTGGCTCTATGGCCCTCTAGTGCTGTGGGTGCAGTCAGCATGTGGGGCCCCTGGATGGTGGTGTGGGCTTATGGCTCCTCCAGCAGCTGTGGGTGCAGTCAGCATGTGGGGCCCCTGGATATTGGTGTTGGGCTCTATGGCCCCTCCAGCACTGTGGGTGCAGTCCAGCATGTGGGGCCCCTGGATAGTGGTGTTGGCTCTATGGACCCTCCAGAGTGTGGGGGGGCAGTCAGCATGTGGGGCCCCTGGATGGTGTGTGTTGGCTCTATGGACCTTCCAGCAGCTGTGGGTGCAGTCAGCATGTGGGGCCCTGGATAGTGGTTTTTGGCTCTAAATGGCCCTCCAGCAGCTGTGGGTGCAGTCGGCATGTGGGGCCCCCTTGGATTAGTGGTTTTTGGCTTATGGCCTCCAGCAGTTTGTGGGTGCGTCAGCATGTGGGGTCCCTGGATGGTGGTGTTGGCTCTAGGGCCCCTCCTCCAGCAGCTGTGGGTTTGGCAGTCAGCATTTTGGGGCCCCTGGATATGGTGTTGGCTCTTATGGACCCTCCACCCAGCTGTGGGTGCAGCCCAGCATGTGGGGCCCCTGGATTTGGTGGTGTTTGGCTCCATGGACCCTCCAGCAGTTGTGGGATGCAGTTGGCTCCAGATACATGGGACAACCTACCAGGACCTTGTAGAGTCCCTCCCTACCCATCTAGCTGCTGTCCATGTTGCACATGGTGATTACGCATATTAGCTGCTGGTCATAATAATGTGGCTCAACTATTTAGATGTAGTATACCAAAACTGGACAGTCTTGGCTTCCGTCTAACTATGAACCATTGTAGCGACCTCTAGGGTGGGTAATGTGACGTACGTGGAGGCTTATCCCTGTAGTTCTGTTATTGAGATTGTGCCTCCTATGGAACAAGTATAATATACACAGTAATAATATATGTGTATATGATGTAAACATTGTAACCTGTGCCTGTAGGAGGAGGTCAGTGTTGGGCTTTGCTGTTACTGATACATTGTTTCCATTCTCTTTATCCACAGGACATCCTCAATAATCTCGATTCCTGCGATTTAGAAGACGATGATCTGATGTTGGATGTGGATTTACCGGAGGACCCCACATGTGACCTGGGTAGGGATCCTTGTGTTATATCTTAGATGCAATCTGTCTCCAATTCTTTAAATGTAGCAGTTTTACATGGGAGACGGCGATAATGTGTTTTGCGTGAGTGGACACAATGGCCAAGGTGGTGCTTCAGACCCAGCAGGTCCTGCTTCCCGTATAGAGTTTTGCCATTGCATTCCTAGTCTAGTCATTGGTGGCGTATCACTAGACTGGCCCAGCTTACTGATAGGAGCCTGAATGAGCAGGATAGTCTCAAAAATCAGATTGTTAAAATAGTGTGTATTGAGGTTAAGTGTTATATATAAAATAAAAGTTAAGTTTTAGTGCTTCATAGATAGAGATCTGATAGAGTTTAAGTTTGCCCATGGCAAAATAGTAAATATAGTGAATGAGGAGGACTCCCATTATCCTTTGGAGGAAGAGGGTGCAGTGCCTGGTAAGCTCTGTGCCCCTGTCCCAGTGTTTCTCTACAGAACTGCTCCTGCACTTCGGGTGCTGCGACACGGCATGGGGGCTGTATTGCAGGAGGGTGGCCCAGAGCTTCGCTCCACAGGAGTAAGCCCCATGGAAACATGGTCCCTTCAGGGCACAGTCACCCGGGGCGGATCTGCTGCAGGTTTTGTCACGGATGTGTTTGCAGATTTCTTGCAGGTTTACTGCAGATTAAATTTTTTCCTACAATAACTTCATTGACTGATGGCAAATTCTGCACCGAAATCGGCAGATTGCCCGACGAGAATAGCCCAGCCTGGACTCCCCACTTAGGGTGACATGTCCGAAAAGGGGTGTATCCATGCCAGCGCATTAAATCAGTGTAAAGTGTGCCTGAAAGTCCGATACTTTCTAAAAACTACCGTCAGGTATACCTTGCATAGAAAACTTAATGCGCCGAAAAGGGCACATTGCATCAAAACAGGTGCATTGCGCATCTCGCGGCACATAGCATATTATTGGTGTTATATGTAATGTGCCTATCGAGGCGCATTACCCGACGGAGGCGCATAACATAAGTAATGCGCCTCAATAGGCGCTTTGCGCGACGGGGGCGCACAGTGCACCATATTTAGGTGCATTACAAAGTGTCGTGCCCGGCGTATAATGCGGCTAGTTTTGATGTAGGACAGTTCATTTACATCAAGAATATGGCGTCAAAAGTGGTTTTGGCGCAAAATAGACCAAAAAACTGGCGTTTCCGCGAGTTGGGACATGTCGCCCTTAGTGTTCACATGACCCTACAGCTATTCACAGGCTGCACCAGTCTCTTGCTGAATATACCACATTTGACCAGTGCGGCTTGTGATTGGCTGAAGGGGCACGTGAAGACCTAATGGTGATGTCACCAGCTTGGCCATGGTGCTGGAACCAAAGGGTTAACAAGATATTTTTTTTCTTCTATTTTTAGCCATGCGCTGATGAACTGAAGAACACTGATTGGCTTCCGTACACCTCTTTCAATATTTAGGCAATGATAATAAACATTCTTACCAATTACATTTCTGTTCTGATTCAGCTCCCAGATGCAGCAGGTTATCTATCTTGCTTGTTTACAAAGGTTTTCTAGTACCAGCCACCTCTGTGATCACTCCCTGCTATGTCTTTTCTGCAGGAGGGGCTTTGTTGACTAGAGCCCAGAGGTGGTCGGCACACCATCTGTAAAAATTTAAATTAAAAAGCAAGATAGATAACCTGCTGTATCTTTGAGAGGACGCAAAATCAGAATAGAAAGGTGTTTAGTAAGACTGATTAACCGTAAACATGTAGGCCTAGGTATCTAAACGCTCTTACCGCTAATACATTTGTGTTCTGATTTTGCCTTATTTTAAGGATACAGCAAGTTATCTATCCTGTTTGTTTACAGATGCTTTCCTAGGCGACCGAGCGTCTCTGTGCTGCAGACAGTCACAGCTTTTATGATCCTTTCACACGGCAAAGACAAAATACCGATCAGATTTTCCGACCGGTGTTTTGGCCTTTTTGGCATGCATGGGGGCTGGGGGGGGTGCTTTTGTCCACAGTTTGCAGATTCCCCGTCCCCCTTCGCACCCACATGTTCAGGTTCTGCCCGAAAACCAGGAGGAATAATGAACGTGTTCTAAGGTTTTGGGAACGCCGGCGGTCTAAAAACAGCCCGGCGGAAAATCCGTGCAAGGGGGACTGCAGCATGGATTTTCTATTTAAATCAGTGGAAAAGGTTGAGAGTCGGTGTATAGACCGTTTTCAAATCCAAAAACCATCTGTAAAATGGACTGAAAACCAGCGGCGTGGGGACGGACCCTTAGAGTGCAGATGTGATGAGAAGCCGAGGAAATCATCTGTATACAAGCAGGGGAGATAATCTGCTGTATCTATGAAAGGAAGCAAAATCATCATGGAAATGTGTTTGGTAATACTGATTAACCCTAAACATATAGGCAAAGGTAAATAAACACTGTTACCGTGAATATATTTGTGTTCTGATTTTGCCTTATTTTAAGGATACAGCAATTTATCGATCCTGTCTGTTTACAGATGCTTCCCTAGGCTACCGAGCATCTCTGTGCTCCAGCCAGTCACAGCTTTTAGAGATGTGGGGAGTAGCCTAGGAAAGCATCTGTAAACAAGCAGGGTAGATAATCTGCTGTATCTGTGAAAGGAAGCAAAATCAGAATAGAAATGGATTTGGTAGGAAGGTTCATACATGCTTAAAATCAAACATTCCTAACAAATATATTGTGATTCTGATCTTTCTTCCTTTCAAACATGCATCAGGTTATCTACCCTGCTTTTTTCAGATGGTATGCTGACCACTTTTGTTCAGAAATAGCAGGGCAGGGGAGCAGCTACAGGGGGTGCAGCGGTAGCAGTCGCTACCGGGCCCTGCAGCCTTAGTGGGCCAAAAAGCACATGTATTGTAAATGGCGCACGGTAACTGGGGGCCCCCTTTCACATTTTGCACTAGGGCCCAAGAGCTTGAAATTACGACTCTGTAGCAGGGAGTGAGCACAGAGGCATCAGGAAGCTAAGGAACCATCTGTAAACAAGCAGGATAGATCATTTTTTGTGTTTGATATGAAGCAAAATCAGAACAGCAATATATTTGGTAGGAAGGTTTATACCTGTTTAAAACCAAACATTCCTGCCAAATATAATTTGATTCTGAAGCAAAATCAGAACAGCAATGTATTTGGTAATAGCCTTTATTTACTTTTGTCTATGTTTTTGAAGCCAGTCAGTATGGTGGGAGTGCCCCTTTATGTGAGAGTATGAATTAGTAGGACTATGGTCTGTGAGATTTACCACGTCATCGGGATCACACCAAGGCGTCTCTTATCTCCCCAAGTCTTGTTAAAGGGAATGTGTCATCAAAAAATGAGTCATTGTTTAAGCCCCATTTTTATGTTTAACATTTTTGTAGGAATTTTTGGTTGCTTTTTTTAAAATTTTTCATATCACTTTCAATATTTTTAAATAATTCTTAAGTCTTGCAGTTTTCACTTTGGCCACTAGGCCTTGCTTGCACTGCTTTAACAGCAGTCAGAGAGATGCTTTACAGCAGCTTCATGCACATATTAGCCTTAAAGAGAACATGTCACATAGTTTTTGCCCCCCTGGCTGAGGACAGAACAAGGTAATGTCAGACCTGCTGTTTCCAGCGCTGTGTCCCTTATTCTGTAAGATGCTGAGGGCAGCACAAGCTAGTGTCAGACCTGCTGTTTCCAGCGCTGTGCCCCTTATTCTGTAAGGTGCTGGAGTTTTCGTTTATTTAATCTAAAATCTGCATTTTTTCAGCCAAAGAGTCATTCGAAGAGCCTTTAAAGAGTGTCAGTTTTTTAAACCCCCCCATCTGAGGTTAGCCCCCCCCAACCCTCAACTGAAAAACCCTATTACTTTAGAATAGGTAGAAAACATGTGAAAACTCAGTGGGGGGGGTTTTAGCCTTTGGTGGGTGGAGAAACACCTGCCCATGAATAAATTTTTAGGGGGTAAATGCTCTAAAAAAATGCTGCTCTTACAGAAAAAAGGGACACCGGCTGGGAAAAGCAGGTTTGACATGGCTTTGTGCTTCAGCAAGGGGGCAGGTTCCCTTAAACAGCAGTCGAGAGATGGTTTACGCAGCTTCTGACCCAGGAGCCTTAAACTGACTCAGTCCCCTTCACTTATAGGGAGGGTTTTATAAGCCTGTGACCTGGGAAGGTTTACTGTGCAGGGGGGAAAGGGTGAAATATGACAAATTTTGTGATGGTGGATCCCGTGTTATCTATTCAACTGGGTCTCCCCTTTTATTGACCCCCTTTGTGTGATTATAGCAGACAATGAGAATTTTCTCTACAAAGGAAATGTCAGACTTTTATTAGGCCCAGTGGCCAAAAATGGAGAACTGTAGGACTTAAGAATTATTAAAAAATATTGAAAGTGATATGGAAAATGAAAAAAAAAAATAACCAAAAATTCTTTCAAAATTTATTGAACATAAAAATGTGAGTTAAACAATACGTCATTTTTGATAATAATAATCTTTATTTCTATAGCGCCAACATATTCCCCAGCACTTTACAATATAGAGGGAATAAGCACAGACAAACCAGACATTACATTATAAAAAAGCTACTGACAAATGAGACACGAGGTGTGAGGGCCCTGCTCCCAAGAGCTTACAATCTATTTTTGATGACACATTCCCTTTAAGCCTTTGTAGCTGCACTAGAAGCCCATTAATGAGCGTTGGAGGCTTGTGCTCAGCGCCCGGAGCATGACGTTACATGAAGGGCCCCGCTTGGCTTCTTTAACCTGTTGGACCCCGCGGTCGTGTAACGCAGGGGCCACGGCCTCCGGCAGATTTCGGGTTTTTTCTCACCCAGCGCGGGTCACATTTTAGCAGGACTCAGGTTTATCTCGAAGTCTAAAGGACGTCCAGGAATTCTACTAAGTAAAAGTAAATCTGGTGCCGAGCCCTTCCCGGCGGAGCTCGCCCTGACAGCCGCAGCTATTTAAAGCCTCCAGTCTAGCTTGCTAACTATGCGAGGGGTTAGTCACAGCAAGTTTTTTTTTTTTTTTTTCCGAGTCACAGGACCGAACTGGGCCGTATTCCCAGCCGCACACAGGGTGGGAATTCTGTAGGAAGGAAGGCCTGCTTGCTTAAATGTCTTGTATGCACTAGTGCGAGAGTCGGCTGGAGAGAGGCACAATGTTCCCCTTGTGCAGCGCCCGTGTGGGGGTAAGTAGCTGCAGGCTCCGGGGTGGGGACGCTCCGTATAGACTTGTATTACTTTCCATGGACTCTGCTGCAGCTTCTTCTGCTCTACGTGGACTTAGTCTGAAATATAGAAGTATTTATGTCTCTGTATATATGCAGAAGATTGACGCCTCGCTGGCACCAGAAAGCGGCACAAATGACTTCTAACAAGCAAACAAATCCGCCGGAGCAAAGACGCAGTGTTAGGTTATGTATTTAGCAACTTGGATTCACTTGTTGGCGCAGGAAGCGGGACAAAGTACAGAGTGACGCCTACATTCCCTGCTGTACACAGATGTAGCAGAGCTGAGCCTGTTGTTTAATGCCGTCACTTATAATGCAAATACCATGATGAGCTCAACTGCCTCCCTCACCTTCTGTCTCCCCCTCCTCCATTGTAGATTGTAAGCTCCTGAGGGCAGGATCCTCTCTCCTCCATTGTAGATTGTAAGCTCCTGAGGGCAGGATCCTCCCTCCTCCATTGTAGATTGTAAGCTCCTGAGGGCAGGATCCTCCCTCCTCCATTGTAGATTGTAAGCTCTTCAGGGCAGGATCCTCACTCCTCCATTGTAGATTGTAAGCTCTTCAGGGCAGGATCCTCACTCCTCCATTGTAGATTGTAAGCTCTTCAGGGCAGGATCCTCCCTCCCCCTTTGTAGATTTTTAAGCCCCCTGAGGGAGGGTTTCTCCCTCCCCATTGTAGATTGTAACCCTCCTGGGGGCCCGGATCCTCCCCCCTCCATTGTAAGATTGAAAAGCCCTTGAGGGCGGGACCCTCCCCCCTCCATTTTTAGTTTTGTAAGCCCTCCCCCCCCCCCCCCCCCCCCAAAGGGATCCTCTTTTCCCTCCATTGTAGATTGTAAGCCCCGGGGGGCAGGATCCCTCCCCCTCCATTGTAGATTGAAAGTTCCTGAGGGCAGGATCCTCCCCCCCTCCTTTTGTGGGTTTTGTAAGCCCCCTGAGGGCGGGGGTTTCCTCCCTCCTCCATTGTAGATTGAAAGCCCCTGAGGGCAGGATCCTTTTCCCCTCCATTGTAGATTGTAAGCTCCTGAGGGCAGGTTCCCCCCCTCCTCCATTGTAGTTTTCAGGGTTTGTGGAGTGGGAAAGTCGTCATAAAAGGGGCCCCCAAAAATAAAATAATTTGGGTACATTTTGGTTTGATCCCAGTGCAAAGAGCAAGAGGATTTGGGGTGCGGGCCAGTGCTGCTCCCTTCTCATATCTTCGGGCATCATCACATGAGGAGTGAAATTTGATGACCAGGGAAAGCGGCAAAGCGCGGGGCCCCCGGGGGAAAAAAGATTCTGCTCCCAGGGAAAAACAGATTTCAGAAAAACAGTTTTCACCTTTTTTTAAAAGAATTTGAAGATTTTTAAACCATTCATAAAAAAAATGACTGTGGTGAGGGGGGATTCCTTTTCCCCTGACTTTTTTTAGAGATGTTGCCCCTGGGGGTCACCGCTTTCCCCCCAAGGTTAGTGTAGAGGGGCCCTTTCTCTAGCCTGGAAATAATGAGATAAAGATGTGGGGGTCAGGTATGCAGGTTTCTGATGGAGGAAATTTACTATTTCTCAGAAAAAATTTAGGGGGACCCCAAAAAATTTTCCCCTGCGTTTTTTCCCATATTTACAATTTTTTTTGTTCTAAAGTCTTTTTTTTTTTCCAAAAAATTTATTTTACACTAAACAAGAAAAAGGGGGTAAAAAGGGTTTGAACTTGTGATTTTTCGGGGCTTCATATCTCTCCATCCACTACAGCTTTTTACATGGGGGGAAAACTGAAATTTTTTATATACAGCTTAAAAAAAAATGTGACTTGAAAGTATTTAGTTCTGCTTAGTTTTGCAGATTTTTTCCTGTAACTGCATTGTTACTTTTTTTTCCCTCCAAAAAATTCAAAATTTTTAATTTTTTTATTATCTTTTTTAGAAATTTGGGGAAATCCCCCTTTGGTTTTCAGCTCTCCCTGTTTCCTTCTGGGTTTTTGGATCAGTTTTAAAGCAGGTTTGTTTAAAATCTACCCCGGGTTTCTTTCTAAAAAATTTACAATTTTGGGTGCAAAACGGGAAATTGGATACAAATACAGTTTTTTTTCTTAAAAAACCCTTCTACCCAAAAGGGGTTTTTAAAAAGATAAAAACATTGTTACTCTTTTCCCTTGTCAGTGTCTGTTTCTACCAAAAATAGCTTGATTATTGTACATAAGGTGAAAAAACACCCCTGATGTTACCTTTTTTACTACGGGTTAAAGTTATCTTTTAAACATGCCCCCATGTATGAGGGGTCGGGGGTTTTGGGGAAAATTGAGGAGTCGGGGTTTTTTTTGGGCTTCCCGACCCCCAACGGGCCCTGGTAGATTGTAAGCTTTTGGGAGGGCAGGTTTCCTCACTCCCCCCATTGTAGATTGTAAGCTCTTTCAGGGCAGGACCCCTCTCCCCTCCATTGTAGATTGTAAGCTTTCAGGGCGGGGGATCCTCCCCTCCTCCATTGTAGATTGTAAGTTTTTAAAGGGCAGGACCCTCCCTCCTCCATT
>JAODAL010076888.1:0-13466 GCA_025379985.1 Phyllomedusa bahiana | reverse complement strand
TTGATGCCTGTACCCTGGTCAGTGTGTGACTGTCCTGTACCCCATGTGTCATTGTGTGACTGTCCTGTACTCCAAGTGTCAGTGTGTGACTCTTCTGTACCCCATATGTCAGTGCGTGACTGTCTTGTACACAAGTGTCAAGTGTGTGACTGTTCTGTAGCCAATCAGGGCTGCCAACAGAAATTTCATGGCCCCAAACAGCTGAAGCGTCTGGACCCCCCTCAAACCCTGCCCCCAGCAACCCCATTACCCCCCACCCTCCCCAGTAAAAAATGCTATTGCGCCATTTTTTTGGGATTTAGTTCTTGTTGGACTTTACAATGTACAGTTCATCTGTTTTGTGCGGGCCAGCAAATACCACCACATGATCACCACTATCATGTTACCGATCAAACCAGTATACCAAGACCAATATTGTCAAACAACAACAATATACAGAGACCATATAATACCGCCACATCATCACCACATATCTCCACCATAAAGATGCTGAATAATACCAACATACGTCACTGAATATAATTCATTACAATAAGACCAATATTACTACCAAACAGTGACCATATAGTGATAGATACAAGTATACACAGGGCAGTTAAATATAGTGACTCAAAGTTGACGTCTTGAACTGATGAAGAGTTCACATTCCCTTTTCTTCTCCGTCCGCTCCACATTGCCATAATGACTTCTCCCGGCTACGACTCATCCCTGCAGAATTCACAACACAAACCCCTAAGACTCCTCACTTTTTTATTTCATCTTCCTACTTGTGCCTGCCCCCCCTGTACAAACTCCCCATCCATAGTGCCCCTAATTGTAATAATTTCCCCCTTGGTGGCCTAGTAGTTAGGTATAACCCCCCTAAGTTGGTAGGTAGCCAGGTAGTGGGCAGATAAGGGTACCCCCGTAGGTAGGTGGGAGGTGAGTAGGTACCCAGGAATGTAGGTGGGTAGTAGGTAGTCAGGTAGCCAGTGAGGTAGCCAGGGAGTTAGGTGGGTCGTAGGTCGTCGAGTAGCCAGGGATGTAGGAGGATAGGTACACAGGCAACTGCGGAGATAGGTAGACGGGCAACTGCGGAGGTAGATAGCCGGGCAGGTGGGTAGGTAGTCAGCCAGGTGGGTGGGTAGCCAGCTGGGCAGCTGGAGGGGTGGCTAGAAAGGCGGGTAAGAATCCGGGTTAGGTAACCAGGTGGGCAGGTAGGTAGGTAGGTAGCCGGGCAGGCAGGTGGGTAGCCAGGAAGGTTGGTAGGTAGCTGGGCGG
This sequence comes from Phyllomedusa bahiana, assembly GCA_025379985.1. NCBI lineage: Eukaryota > Metazoa > Chordata > Amphibia > Anura > Hylidae > Phyllomedusa > Phyllomedusa bahiana. Next base: position 12,206 of record JAODAL010076888.1, on the reverse strand, counting down.
GTAGGTAGGTAGCTGGATGTGTAGGTAGCCAGGCAGGCAGGTGGGTAGTCGCGCAGGCAGGTAAGTAACCAGGGGGTTGGTAGCCTTTCTAGGTAGCCAGGCGGGTGGTTAAGTAGGTAGCCAGGCAGGCTGGTGGGTTACCAAGTAGCCAGGTGGGGAGGAAGGTTGCTAGGTAGGCAGTTGGGCAGCCGGGCGGGCGGGTTGGTAGCCTTGCTAGGTAGCCAGGCAGGTGGGTAGGTAGGTAGCCAGGCAGGCAGGTGGGTAGCCAGGTAGCTGGGTGGGAGGGTAGGTAGCCAGGCAGGCAGGTGGGTAGCTGAGCGGGAAGATAGGTAGCTGGGCGGACGGGTTGAGAGCCTGGCTAGGTAGCCAGGCAGGTGGGTAGGTAGGTAGCCAGCCAGATAGGTGCATAGCCAAATAGGTAGGTAGGTAGCAAGATGGGCATGTGGCTAGCTGGGTGGGGCCCCCCTTCTAGAGAGAGAGGGCCCGCACTCCTAATTGCAGCCACACTGAGTTATGAACTCACTTCTCCTGAGCTGTAACCGGAGCCGGGCCTTTTTCTCTCTCTTCCCGCGAGGCTTCTGCCCAATGTCGGAACGCAGGACAATTTGAATCACTGAAGCTCCGCCCATGGGGGGGGGTCCTCACAGATTTAGTTAGCCCTCCCGCTCACCGGCAGAGCGAGAGGAGGGCCCGCCTTCTCCTGTCAATGCGCACAGGAGGAGTAAGAAGATCACGCTCTGCGCGGGTCATTCAGCGCAGCTGTGACCGGACCTGCAGCGTGGCCCCCCCTTCAGCAGCACTGCACTGCCAGGACCCAGCCACACAAAGCAGTGAAGACACTCTCTCTACCAGTGCTGTGAAACAAGGGGGCAGTACCTGCCAGCAGCGGCTGGCCCCCCCTTGCTTCATAGACCCGCTGGGCCCCGTACGGCAGTACTGCTTGCACTGCTCTAACGGCGGCCCTGCAGCCAATTGTCAGTGTGTGACTGTCCAGCATGGGGGCGGAACCCTTTGTGGGAGACCCCACATGACCCTGCTCCTTGGCTCTGCTTGGGGACGCATGCCATGCAGGGGAGCGGGGTATAAATACTGTGCCCTGCACGGTGCGGGGACAGACACACGGTAGGCATTGACAAAGTTGCACTGACTCGCGCTGCTCCAGCTGTCCCCCACTGAGCAGCCACTGTGTTAGGCAGGGTGCTGGAGCATGGCCGAGGTGGATCAGCTGCTGACACTGCTTCGGCAGGCAGCCGTTTATTGAGGGACTGAGAGGCTGCAGTGCCAGGTAAAGGGGGCATTAGGGAGGGCTGCTTTACCGTCAGTTTCTTCTTCACCCCCTGTGGTTCCTCCACCCCAGTCCCTGGTGGCCTGACGTAGGACTCAGCCTCCTAGCAGGCTGAGCCCAGATGTCACTCCTTGGGCCCACATGCCCTGCAGGAGCCCTTCTCAGGATGTTCCAGGCCGGTGGCACACCCAGCTGCTAGGCATCATACGGCTCAGTCTGGGAGGAACCTGTCTAGGCGGGCGGGTCCAACGGAGCGCAGCAGGGCCTCGCTGAATCCTGGTGGGGCTTCTGCTGAGGCTTCAGAAATCTCCATGCTAAGGGGTATGGCTGGCCCACCTGCCGATGTACCAGTCGGGGTACCCATCAGGCGACGTCTTTGAAGCTCCTTGCCTTAATCAGGACAGTTGTCAAGCTGTGGCGTGGACGTCGTTCCTTTTCCTGCTAACAGGAGGCGCTGTGCTGGCACTAGCACCTCTATGGTGGTTCACTCCCCCTCTCCTGGTCCAGGGGTTGTACTCCCTTTGGATTCTGTCGTCATCATATGGCCGGACTTTCAAGCATGGTAGGATCAGGGCCGTGACGAGTCGGCTACCCGGGAGTCTGTGAAAAGTTGATGAGTGAGCGGAGATTTGCTTTAGGGATTAGAGGATACGGCTGGCTAAATCACAGCTCCTGTGTAGTTCGGTGAGTACCTGTACATGTCTCTTCCATCTTCCTCTCTTGGTTTGACTTTGGGTGTATTACGGGGGCAGATCCCTTTAGGTCCTAGAGCGATGGGTCAGGTGGATGCAGGTCCCGGGGCTCTTGGTTGGCAGGGGTCAGGGGTTGGCGGAGTCTTTTAGGGAGCTCTTGTCGCGTTTTCAATCGATGGCAGCTCCAGGGGGGTTGGTTTCCCTGGTGGCGGCATGGGGTAGGGGCAGTCCTTCGGCGCAAGAGATGAATCTCAATCCGGGGTTGGCGATGTTTTGATTGGCGGTTCTCAGGCGAAGGAGTCAGGCGTGACTGTTTCGGTTCAGACAGAGAAAAAGCAGGGGACGGGATTGTTTAGACGACAAAGCCACGGGGGAAGTTTATGTGTGCTTTGGGGGCCGGTTGGGTGCACCAAACCCACCCCTAGCAAAAATACCCCCCAAAAAAAGGGGAAAACCCCCACCAAAAACCCACCAAAAAACCGGGGGGGCAACATAAACCCGGGAATTTTTCCCCAAAAAAAAAAAAAAGGTCCCCAGGGAAAAGTCCCCAAAAGGGGGGAACCCCCAACAACAAACCCCCTTTTTTCCCCCAACAACCCCTACAGCACCCAGGTTTTAACCCCCCCCCCTTTCCAACCCCACCCACAAATAAAGCAAACACCAAAAGGCCCCCCACAAAAGCAACGGGGAAAACCCCCAAAAATTTTTTTAAACCAAAGCCCCACCCCCACAAAAAGCCCCACCAAGGGTTTCCACAAAACAAACCCCCAAAAGGGGGGGGGGCACCCCAAAATTTAAAAGAAAATTTTAACCCAGGGGGGGCAAATGCCAAAAAAAAAAAAACAAAACCAGGGGGAAATTTTCCCCACACAAAAAAAATAAAAAAAACAAAAAAAGACCCCAAAAAAGGGAAGGGGAAAAAGCACAGAAGAACTCCAAACCAAATTTCCCTTTTTCGGGCCACAGGCAAAACCCAAACACGCCCCCCCAACCAAAGGGGAAAACCAAAAAAAAATAAGAAAAAATTTTTAGGGGAAAAAACTTTGCCTTAAGTCAAACCCAAAAAAAAAACAAAGAAATAACCCAAAAACAACCCAACCCCAAAAAACGGGTTTTTAAACCCCCCCACCAACAGGAAAAACCCCAAAAAACCAACCCAAAAAAGGGCCCGCCCAAAAAAAGGGGGGTTCTTTTTAAAACGGAATCCCTTCACCTCCGCATTCAGCATCCTGCAGTGGTGGTGGAGAAGTTGGCGAAGGAGGTGGTGTTGGGGAGGATGTCAGGTCCGTTTACTTCCAAGCCTATTCCTGACCTTATTGTGTCGCCTCTGCGGATGGTTCCACAGAAAGAGCCTAATAAATTTAGGCTGATCCACCATTATCTTTTTAAGATGCGAATCGTTCTAACAAGTGGAATTCGTTTTAGAATTTGGGGGAAAACTTGGGGTTGGGAACGAAGCGAATTTTTGGGTCTTCGGTGAACGAAGGTGCTTTTGATTGAAAAATGGCTGCAGCACATGCGCTACATGGGGCAAAGCACCGGGGAGGAAAAAGGCTAGCCTCATGACAGTGCAAGATAACCCAACAAGACCGCGGGATTCTGACTCACCGCAAATAAAACCGACGCCCGCTGGAGCTCACACCCTCTCACTGTCTGAAGGGAAGTGCGTGCGGGGTAGCGCTTTCTAAGAACTGATTTTTACACAGCGTTTTTTTGTGGTGTCTCAGCTTGTCTCAGGACTTTCCTCTAAAATTTTCATTTTCTGATTTTTTTGGGTTATTGGATCAAAATCCATTGGGCGTCCACTGCAGCTGCATATACATTCAATTCCAAGTGGGATCTAAGCCATTCCTTTTGTTTTCATTTAAAAAACAGGTTTTTTAAAATAAAAATACCCTTCTTTTTGGCTGCTCAATTCTATTGGCAATTTACTCCGGGGGGTTAAATTTAAGCTTGTTATTCACTGTAGTGACCCCAAGAAACCGTCTTTTTTAAAACCCCCCAAAAATAAAATTTTTCCTGTACCAAATTTCACAAGAAAAGGGTTAATTAAAATTTTTATCTTTTGTTTTGGCTAAAAAATACCCATTGTAAAAACCTACAAAGCTACTGTTTTGGGGGCTCAATTCATTCGAAATTTACTCCGGGGGTTAATTAAGCTTTTTTTTGCTGGTGTGCTACAAAAAAAAACCCTTTTTCAACGCCAAATATATATTTTTTTTTTTGGAGCCAAATTCAAAAAGAAAAGGTTTAATTAAAAATTTTATCCTTGTTTGGGGCGTAGAAAATACGCCATTTAACACGCTACAACTACTAGTTTGTGGGGCTCAATTCTTTTGCGCAATTTACATCCGGGGGTTAAATCTTGTTTTGCTGGTTGCCCCAAAAAAAAACCGTTTTTTTTCCAACCCCAAAATAATTTTTTTTTTTTGGTACCAATTCACAAGCAAAGGTTAATTACAATTTTATCTCTTTTGTGGGCGGAAAATACGCCTTTGTAACACCAAAAACAAACTCATTTTTGGGGTGGCTCAATTCATTCCAAATTTTACATCCAGGGTTAATTTAAAAGCTTGTTTTGCGGGTGGTGACAAAAATAAACCGTTTTTTTCAACCCAAATATTATATTTTTTTGGTACCTAATTCACAAGAAAAAGGTTTAATTACAATTTTATCTCTTGTTGTGTGGCGAAAAAAACGCCATTGTAACACGCTACAAAGCTACTTTTGTGGGGGTCAATCTTTCCCAAATTTACATCCGGGGGAAAAATTAAGCGTGTTTTGCTGGTGTCTGACAAAAAAAACCGTTTTTTTCACGCCAAATTAAATTTTTTTTTTGGGAGCCAAATTTCACAAAAAAGGGTTTAATTACAATTTAAAACTCTTGTTGTGTCGTAAAAATACACCTTGTAAAACGTACAAACTCAGTTTGGGGTGGCTCAATTCTATTGCCAATTTACATCCAGGTTAATTAACGTTGTTTTGCTGCTGTCTGACAAAAATAAACCGCTTTTTCAACACCGAAATATATACATTTTTTTTGTAGCAAAATTTTCACAAGCAAGGTTAATTACCTTTTTGTGTTTTCCATTTAGTAAAACACACAGTTTTGTAAACCAATACAAAAAATTTTTCCGGGCCTTTTGTGAGCGAAATTTATACCCCAAGGGTTACCCAAGCTTTTTTACTGGGTTTTTTTTGGAGTCAAAAACAGGTGTAATTTTTTCATATACAGATAGCTTCTAAAAAATTTCTGTACTTTTTTAAAACAAACATAGTCAACAGAGAGGTGCAGGCTCTGAAAACGCAGGGGAAAGTGGCACAAACATTTCTGAAACGGGCCCGGGTCGCAGCACAGCAAGGGGACGCGCAGCGGGGGTCACTGGGTGGGGCCAAAACCCCGCTTCACTAGGGGCCGTTTTTTTTTTCACAACCCAAGGGGGTTTCTTGTTTTGGTTTTACTAGGTCATCCTTTTCCCTCCCAGAACACGACAACCCCACCAAGAGTGGGGAACCTCAACACAACACTTTTGGGATGCCCGGGGGCGGGTCACGGCCCTCACCTGTCCTCAGCCCCCTCTGTCCCACCATTCCCTCACCAGGGGTCTACTATGGGTCTGGGCCAGCGCCACTATATAGTGAGGAAAAAAATTTTAGGGGCAGTCAGCACTACTTGGCACGAAGAAAAGGGGGCCCAAAATCCCCCGCTTCTTCGTAGGGGGGCAAAGTATAGATTGGAGAGTGCATGGGAGGGCAAGTGGTGAGAGGTCAGCCTCGGGTTACCAAGACCGGTGAGAGGGCAGTATACATGAAACACAAAAATGAGAATGTAGCCGACCGCACTGGGGGGCCGGGTGAAGCAAGGGCTTTATCACGTCAGGAGAAGAGGGGGGCGCTTGCGCTCAGGAGCGGCGAGCCGCAATGGTGTGTGGCCTGGGCAGCAGGTAGCACAGTGGGAGGCGGGGGCCAAGGGCCACGGGTAAAAACCCGCCCTTTCCAGGTCCAAGACAGTACCACAGGGGGTCACAGGCACGGGCAGTAGCACTCTGCGGGGCGTTGGCGGTAAAAACAGCTACTCCGGGTTTGGGAGTTCTTTTCTAAAACACCGAGGGCCAATTGGGTATAAATTAAATTGTGGGCAAAAAGGAAGCGTGGCCAGGGACTAACGTTTGGGACAACGGGCCCGCGCAACACATCAGCGTCACCATCCGTGGCCGGGAGAAACGTGGGGTCAGATTGGGGGTCCTCCTGCCGCGCAGCAGCACACGGGCCCGTGGCACGCATGCCTTTCACAGTCAAGGCTCCACCACCCTGCAGAAGGGAGCTGTTTCTCCCTTTTACACCTCTCCCCGTCCAGATGCTCCCGCTCCTCCACTCATGGCGCCAGCAGTCTTCAGAGAGGGGATTGTAAAGAACAAAATATGCGTCCAAAAATCCTAAGGTGCAGCGCTGACCGTCCCTGTCCAAGTTGTTTTGGACTGCGCCCCCCCCTTTCCAAAAAGGGGGACCTGCCCCTTCAAAACAATGGTTTGCCGACCGAGAGGAAGTTCCAAGCCGTAATTTTTTTTTTCCAAAAAGGCAGTACCCCACTTCATAAATATGTGAACAAAATGGGGCATCCTTGGCTTACGGTTTTTTCCAAGGGACAAAAGCAGCCGGACGTCTGGGGCGTAACACGGTCAGGGGCCTTTCAGTCCTTTAAAAGCCCACTGGTGAAAGGCTTCCTGCCCACACATCAACAACTTGGGCAGAGAGCCGCTTTCCCCCTCCACGTTTCAAACTCTGCCCTGCCCAAATTTCCCCTCCCCCCCTCCACCACCACCACCATCTCGCCCCCAAAGTCTGCTCCATCATACCACAGTGTAGGCACAGCGGGTCACGCAGTTCTACCCACTTGCCTCGGGGAAAACACACAGGGGAGAACTCTCCCCCGGCATGCACAAGAAATCGATGTGGGCTTTCTCCGCGCCAACTGCAAATCGAAAACCCTGGTGACGGGCAATGGGAGGAACATGGGTCCGCGCTGCAACCGGGAGGGGGGTCCATGCGCCCGCATGGCGCCTGTTAATCTGGTTTTTAAAAAGGTTCCGAAGTCTTCCACCGATCTTCAAACATTTTGAAAATGCCAGAAACTGTGCAAAGCACTTTATCCATCCGACAAAGCCAGGGAAAACCCCTCCTCGAGTTGCAGCCAAAAACGGCCTCCCCCAACACCTCTGAATGCATTTCCCCCCTGGGAATTCCAGCCTGCACATGTTGGGGCCGACGTATGAACAGAAAAGGGCCCTAACGATTTTTTGATGATCCAGGGGGACAGAAATACTCCCTTGTAACTTTGATGCACCGTGGAGCCATGCTGACACCGCCGTTTGTTTAGCCATTCGAGGAGGCCACGTTATTTTCATCGCCAGGGCCTCGGGGGAAAAAACGTCATTCCACTGCTTTTATGTCCGGAACAGATCGAAAAACGTCTGGGCAGGGACTGGGGAGTGGGGGACCACTCTGGCCACATATCCGGGGGGGACGAAATGGAGGAGGGGGGAGGATAGGACATTGAGCAGAAGCATTGTCTGGTGAAAGAGTGGATTTTCTACCCAGGGGACAAAAAGGAGCAGGGGCAACTGAGGAGGGGATGAGATGAGGGAAAACGAGGCAAGACCCCCAACACCGTGGGAGAAACAGTGGGAAAAGGAGGCAAGGGGGCCCCTCGGGTCACTTTCAGATGCCCCAGCATCTTATTTGCCTGGCAGTGACACCGAATATCACACCCCCCAAGGGGAGACTTCTGGGTTCCACCCTATTGGCCCCCCCGCTACCCCCTCCAAAATGGGAGCCTTTTTTTCCGCTATTGAGAGGGAAGACAAACTCAAAATCTATAGGGGGAAATCCTCCTTAATCTGTTGGCCCCCCCCCCCCCCCCCCCCTGCCATGTGCGGCATCGTCCCCCCTCTGACAGGTCTGCCGGGGGGGGTTTTCCTCAAAAAGCTCACCCCAAACTATACTGCCGGGGGGGCTGCTGGGGGGGGGGGGTGGGGGGGGGGTAGGAAGTACCAGCTCCATAGCATAACCCCAATCTGGGGTCCCCCCCTAATGAGCCTTCCCCCCCAAACCCGCCTAGTGAGGAGGGCAGTCCCCCCAGCCAGCAGCACGCAGGACATGGAAACATCCCCCTAAAACCAACAGGTTTGGGCCTACTTGGACAGCACCCCGGCCCCACCCCCCCAGTTAGAAGACCGCTGGAAAATACTGGGCACCAAACTGGGTTGGGGCCCCAACTTTTCCGATTTTTCAGGGAGAAGCTGTCCTGCCCGCCAGTAGTTGGGGATCAAGCGGGTTCATTCGGCGGGGCCATCGTTTCCCCCCCAAGGGAAAACCCGCTTGTCCACGGAAATGTTGAACACTGACCTTTTTTTCAAATGAATCCGCTGGATCGCCAGATTTTTCCCCACACCAATCCCCTTAGGGGTCAGTCTGGGGTTTAAACTACCTCCTCAGCCACATTTTGAGCCGCCACCCGCCTGATGCCACACATCTGCTGATAGTTTCTCCATCGCCCACCACTGTCTTTACCCAAGGGCTGGGATTTCCACCCACCTCAACACTTGTCCCTTGTCCACCTATGGCCCATGCTGCTGCCCTGTTCGTTCCGGACATCCACACTGTGTCATTTGCCACCTCGGGCCCGGTACGTTTTGCCACCTCCAGAATTCATTGTGCCACTCTCACCTCATGCGTTGCTCCGTCATCACCTCCCCTCTCTTCTTGTGCCACTGCCGACCTCATCGCTGCCGGGCCGGCCTCCGTCTCATCATTGTCCGCTCTGTGGCCTAAACTATTTTTCCACCTGCAGAATGTCATTTTGCCCTCTCTACCTCATCTCTGCTGGGACCCTGTCTGCCCTCCACACTTTTCATTGTGCCCCGTCCCCGAAACCCCTGCTGCTGCCGGGCTGCTCCGTGCCCTCCACATTCCTACTCCGTTTTTTCCCCCTCCAGAATTTGTCATTTTCCACGTCTGACCCATCGCTGATGTGGCTGCTGCCGGCCCTCCACAGTGTCATTGTGCCACTGTCACCTTACTGCTGCTGTTGCTCCTGCCGGCCCTTCACACTGTGCTTTTTCCCTCTTTGGCCACCCTTTTTTTCCAGCTCCAAATTGCATTTTGCCCCTGCCTACCTCAGCTGCTGCCCCCGTGACCTCCACATGGGTTTATTGTGCCACTCTGCGCCTGGTACGTTTTTGCCCTTCCAGAAGTCTTGTGCCCCTGTCCCGACCTCATCGCTGTGGCTGCCGCCTCACCTCCACCTCTGCAAATGTTTGCCACCCGAGCTCTCTTTGTTTTTTTTTCCCGCTTTTTGCCCCTGACTTTTTCAGGCTACTTCCTGTTTTAGTTTTTTGGGCAGTTTTTTTCCCCCATAAGGCCCAGGGGGTTTTAAAAGTGAAGCGATTCTAAAAGCGGGGGGCGCTTGCTGTCATACTAAAACACAACATTTATGAAGACCAAACCAAGCTCCCTCTGATATTTTTAAACATGGCACAAACGTTCACCACCCCGCGGCTCTGGGCAGCCTGGGAAAAAGCTTTTTTTTTTAAAGTGATTCGTGCCGAATAATTCGGACCGAAACGAAATTTTTTCGGAAAATTCGGCGAAGGACCAAAACCGAATTTTTGAGAAATTCGCCCATCCTAATCATTTCCAAAAGGGTTTTTCGCAATGATTGAATCGACTTTAGCTTTGCTAGGGGTTGATATGCATTTGCCCGGGGCAGGTAGCTTTTCGCTTTTATGGCCGGGGGCCCTCTGGCCAAGCACTTGAATCTGCTTTTCGTTTGTTGCCGTTCTCCGGAGAATTTTGGGGTTTTGGGGTTATTTTGGGAGGGGTTCGTTTTTTGGATAGGTGCTGCCAAGGGCTGCCCTTTTCCCCGTTCTTATTTTAAAGTTTTTTTACTCTTTTGGAAGGGTTTTTTTAGGATTTCCAAATTTTCTTCCATCATCCATTACCTAGAGGGGTTTTTTTTTTGTTTTGGGGCCCTGGGATTCCAGGGTTTTGTGTTTTGTTTCTCACCCATTGGCGGAGCATTTTGGTGTTTCTTTGGCCCTGGATATTAACTTAATTTTTTGCAGCTGTATATTGATTCGGAGTTGATGGAATGTTGTTTGCCGGCTGAGAAGTTGTTGTCTCTTAAGGTGGAGATTCACTGGGCGATGTTGGTTAAAAAGATCTCATTGAGGGATTTCCAAGGGGGGAAGGGTTTTTTGTTTTGGGGTGGGGGGGGGGGTTGGCTTTTTTTTTTGTTTTGGGGGGGGGGGTTTTTTGGTTTTGGGTTTTTTTTTTGTTTGGGGCGTTGCCCAATGCGGAGGTGGAATATTTTACGGATGCAGCCGGCAGTGTTGGTTTCGGGGCGTATGTGTGGTTTAGTAAGGAATTTTGTGCTGTTGGCATTGTTTCCAATTGTGGTGGCAATTGAGATCTGGGTTTCCCGGTTTCAAAACACTAAAGTTTTTTACTTAGGAGGTTGGGACCTTTTGAGGGGGGGTTTACAAAGCACAGTGAAATACCATTTTTTATTTAGACGTTTTCGGCCGGGCGTTTGTGGTTAAAAGCCCCCCTCCCTTTTTTCATTAACATGTTTTTATGCCCGGCCGAATACTGGCAGAAGAAAAGAACATTTGAAAGTTTTTTAGAAACCCCCCGGGCTCTGAAAAACCATCTGGCGGAAAAAATGGCAGTGGGGACCGCTGCATGGGTTTTTTCCCTAGAGGGCCTTTTTAAAAGTTTACAACCCGGTTTTTCAGGCGATTTTTTAAAAAAACCCCAAAAAACCCTCGTAAAAAAGGTGAAAACCCGTGCAGTGGGGACAAGCCCTTAGGGTCGGATGAGGAATGGGCAGCGGCACTGTTTTGTTTTCTTGGACAGGCAGCCAATGAGGGCTGGTCGGGATCAAGGTTGTCATGCTGTCTGGTTTGGCATTTGGTTTTCGATGGTGAGGGATGTGTGACATTACCAAAGATTTTGTAGTGACGCAGGTCTTGAGGCGTTTTAGGAGGGGCAGCGGATCTCGGGATAGTCAGCGTCCAGTTATGTTTCTAAACAGAATTGTGATGATTTGTTCGTTGGATTTTGAGGTATCTCTTTTTCATCTGGCTTTTCCTCTGGCCTTTTTTGTTGCCTTCAATGGGGGTGAGCCTAGCAAGGGGGGAAAAAATTGTGGGACACGGTTGGCATGGAAAATTTTTTGGGAAGATCCAAAGGCAGGGGGGGAGGCCAAACTTGTTTGGGTGAGTTTCCGGGGGCATGGATGTTTTCGAAAAATTTTTTTTCGACACCATTCGGCCCGAGAGGTCCGGACCGCAATTTTCACATATGAGGGTCATTTTTGTCCTGTTATCAGTTCACAGTGATCTTCTGTTGTTGCTTGAGTGATTTGGTGCTGGAACCATCACAATTTGCTCCGCATTCCTTCAACATTGGGGCTGCCACGGAAGCAGCTAGTTTGGGTCTGGGGGCGTCAGGAGGATTGGCAGATGGAAGGTTCCGTCTCTATATTCATGCCCATTTGGCGCAGGGGGGTCGAGGGACCTATCTCAAGTGCTAGTGCCCCCCTTTTTATGAAGGGGATTGAGGAATCTGGTTGGGACAGGTTGTTCCAGGGTTTTTATTTATGTTAGCTATGTTTATTCCCCCCCTTTTCTCTTTTGTGTCTTTTTTTGCAGTGAGTGATCGTTGCCTGGTGTGTTCAGCCTTTCGTTTGTGCACTGGGGTGCAAAACAAGCTGCGTTGAGAGCAAATGGACAACAGTTGGGAGTGTCCCGTGATGTGGCTGTGATCCAATGGCTGGGTGTGCGAGACTTGTTGTTGGGGACCGCGTTTCCCGTATCTCACCGCTCTGTCAGCTGGGATCACCCTCCTAATGTAGTGGTTTTACATCGGAGGAGGGGGTAACGATTTGGGGTCAATTCCCCTTTTAGGACTTAAATTTAGGGAAACCATTTTGACCTCTGTGTTTTGGGAAAAACTACCTGGGTTTTTCACGATTTGGGCCACATATTCCCTTTTTTTGGCGAAACACCTCGTGAAAATTAACAAAGGGCCTTTTAATTAAAAGCAATTGCACATTCTTTGTCGGAAGGGGGCTTTTTTTTCCGCCAAGGGAGTTGGTGCCTGGGGAAGGGAACTTTTGGGGGAGATATAACGGCTTTGAATGCGGGGGGCTTGGGTTTTTGGGCATT
>JAODAL010076887.1:0-13467 GCA_025379985.1 Phyllomedusa bahiana | reverse complement strand
TATTAAATCTCTCATGATAGGTGCCAAGGGTTTTGCTATGCTAAACCCTGGCTTTACGCAGCCAGTAGAAGCATAAAAACGCCCCCGAATTCAAAATGAAACCAAAAAAGGAAGGGGGGGTAAGATGAATCAATGTAGTGAGACAACCCCTTTAAGTAGCAATAAACATGTCGAACTATGTGACCAAAGTATCGGATTATTTTCCGATGGATTAAGGTTCTGGCACAATAATGAGACCCCAAAGGTTTTGCAGAAAATAAACCAATTTGAAGCTGATAAAGAGTCCACTTACTGCTAAGAACAATTTTTTGGGGGTAAACCTTCCAAATTGTTTCCTCTGTTGGATTCCAAGCACACCAATGTATTTGTACCAACATATTCTGGAAGTCTATATTGAGGGCACACACTGTAGGTTACATCAGTGATATTTGTAGGGATACCAGGGAAAAAGATATCCTTTAGGAAACCAGGAAGGGGCCATGATGAGCCCATAGAATTCAATAGAGCAAACATAGGGCGACATGTATGTATTTTGGCACCTAGACGCCATTTTTTTATGCACAATAGTAGCGTAGAATGCGCCTGAATCTATGAACCTGTTCTACTGCGGGTCATAGATTTAGCACTTTCTAGCTACAAAGGGACACTTCTGGCTCAGGTAAATCACTTTTAAAGTGATTTACCTGTTCCAGCAGAAATGAGCCTTGATTTGCAATACTAAAGCTATAAATGTGTAGAATTGTACGGTTGTAGTGCGACACGCCTCCAGCACGTCCCCTGATATCAGGCGCATTACGAAGTGCCACGGATGCTTTATAATGTGCCTGATTATGGAGTGCGCCTGGTTACAAATAGAGTGAATGGGGCTGTGCTAGCTTTTTGGCTAAAAAGACGCCAGACTTCTGGCGCAGCCTCGTTCATACATGTCTCCCATAGTTCATTTTGGACTAAATTTTCTCTATTTCCCAACAACATACACTTTGTGTGTGGGGTGCAAATCTTGTGTCCTGTGCAGAAATGAGTACATTTGGCAAGTAGAGAAAACATAGTCCAGATATGATTACATTTGCTGTATTGATTTCTATGGACCCTCCATGGTTCCATCACAATCTATCACGGTACTTTTTTTATGGTACCCCAACAGCAGGGGCGTAAATACCAGGGTAGCAGATGTAGCAGCTGCCACGGGGCCCGGGCTCTCAGGGGGCCCGGGACGCTGGGCAGCTGTTACTACGTCTGCTCCCCCGGTAATGCCGCTCCTGTGTCCACCAGCAGTGAACATAACAGTTCACTGCAGCGGGTGCGGAGCTGCGGGGCCCGGCGCATCCTGCCTCGAACGCCGGGCCCTCCGGCACGAGTGCTCAAGGCAGCGCTGCCTGGTGGTAGCAGAGCAGAGCGCTGCCGCTCCGCTCTGCTACTTTCCTTGCCGGCTCTCAGTGATCACGTGGGCGGCGTGGTGACATCACATCACCGTGCCGCCCATGTCGAGCACAGAAGCTGGAGCGCATCGCAGGGAGTGTGGACCGAGGTAAGTAAGCTATTTCTTATTTTAACTCCACTGCCTGCCTATCTAGCCCCTATAGGCCCCTATAGCCTGCCTGCCTATTTAGCCTAGAGCCCCCTATAGCTTGCATATATAGCCTAAAGCCCCCTATAGCCTGCCTATATAGCCTCCTAAAGCCCCTTAAGGCCGGCCTGCCTGCCTGCCTATATAGCCTAAAGCCCCCTATAGCGAGCCAATATAGCCTAGAGCTCCCGGTAGCCTGCCTATATAGCCTTGAGGCCCCTAGTGCCTGCCTAGCTAGCCTAGAGCCCCCATAGCCCGCCTATATAGCCTAAAGACCACTATAGCCTGCCTATATAGCCTAAAGCCACCTATAGCCTGCCTATATAGCCTAGAGCCCCCTACAGCCTTCCTGCCTATATAGCCTCCTAAAGCCCCCTCTAGCCTGCCTATATCGCCCCTATAGCCCCCTAAAGCTTGCCTATATAGCCCCCTAAAGCCTACCTATATAGCCCCTAAAGCCTGCCTATATAGCCCCTAAAGCCCCCTATAGCCTGCCTGCCTATCTAGTCCCTAAAGCCCCCTATAGCCTACCTATATAGCCTAAAGCCCCCTATAGCCTGGCTGCCTATCTAGCCCCTATAGCCTGCCTGTCTATATAACCTGAAGCCCCCCTATAGCCTGCCTATATAGCCCCTAAAGCTTGCCTGCCTATATAGTCCCTATAGCTCCCTAAAGCCTGCCTACCTATCTATCCCCTATAACCTGCCTATATAGGCTCCTAAAGCCCCCCTAAAGCCTGCCTGCCTATATAGCCCCCCTAAACCCTACCTATATGGGGCTCCTAAAGCTACCTAAACCCTGCCTACCTACCTTTTTGGGCCCCCTAAAAACCCACCAAAACCATGCCTACCTATATGGTTTCCCTATGGCAACGAAAAACCCTACCTACCTTTTGGGCCCCCAAAAGTTACCAAAACCCCTACTTGAACCAAATATGGGGTTAATCCTCTATTTTTTCCCCTCCCCTCTGGGGGACGGGCCCTAAGCTAGGGCCCCAACCTGGGAATTTTGTACGAGGGGGGGGGGCGGGGAGTAAAGGGCTGGGGAAAATCGGGGATTGTAAGTATTTGTGTCTAAATCGGCAGGGGGGGAGGGGCCGGGAAAAGTAAACATGGGGGTCTGGGCGGGAAAGAAAAACCAAAAGGGAAAGCAACTACTTATCAAGAAACATAAACCTGTGGTCCCCAAATGTAATTGCATGAAATCATTTATATGTCTGCAGAGTCTGTGTAAAAACGTATTTTAACCAGTATATGGTGACTGTATGGTGGTAAAATCAGTCTGCAGACCCGGGTTACACTTTTCCGCTCCCAATAATGGTCACTATATGGGGGGAAATGTCCCGTTTGTGGGGGACCTCGTACATTTGGCCCTACACCACAAATAGGGAGCAAAATTGATCCTTATTGTAAAAATTGGGGGAAATTATTCATCACTATGGGTGGAAAATTTTTGGTCTTGTTCTGGCGGTATAATCAGGTCCATTGTAGTGGGTGTTTTTTTGGGAAAATTTTTGGTTTTTGGGGTATATGGTTTTTTTTGGGTTTTAAGGGGCCCGGGGGGTATATTTGAAATCTTGGTGAGGTAATCGCCCCTTTAAATTATCTAGTAACTTCAAAAATTAAGAGGCCCAGGTAAATGTTCGAGTGGGGGAAAGGCGGAGGGGGGGGGGCCCCCAAAAAAGTTTGCTACGGGGGCCAGACCTTCTTATTTAAACCAACTTTTCCGCCCCCCCAAAATACCCACCAAGGGGGAACCGGGGGAAATAACAAAATACACTTTGTATTCAAATTAAAATTAAAAATTTTAAACCCCAAAAATAAACCTTTTTCGGGGAAACCCAATTTTATTTTCCTCCCCAGTATAAACCCTTTTTGGTAGCCCTTTTTAAAAACTTTTCCAAGGGCCCTTAACCCCTTCCCAAATATTTTTACAAATTCCCTTACCCATTTAACTCGGGCGGGCCCCCCCTATTAAATAAAACTTTTGCCAAAAGATTTTTCACACTTTTTTAAATTTTGAAATTCATAGCAAATCCCCTTGTTTATTTAAAGGGGGGAACTAAAAGTGTAAATTTTTTTTGAAAAATTTGGGAAGTTATGTAAAACTAGGAAATTTTTAAAAAACCCTTTTCCATGAAAAAGGGGTTTTTTTTTAAAAGCGGGCCCTAGAAATTTTTAAAAAAATTAAATTAAAACATTTTTGTCCTTTTCTACTTAATTTTTTTAAAGTGATAAAACCCCGGGGAGGGGCCAAGCAGACAATCTCCCCCTTTTTCCACTGTGGGTGCGGGCCTATTTCTATGAAGTCTTTTTCCCAAAATAGTGGGTTATTGACCATCATGCTCACTCTATTTGTTCTTTTGGTTAGGGATAATTAAAGATAACCTAGGAAAACAGGGTCCAATGCCCAAGGAAATTTACGGGGGAAAGGTTTAAAAAGGGTTGTTTTTTTTCTTTACTAGGGGGGGTTTTCCTGCTTTTCTTCACACTTATCGGGTTCTGCGGGATAACATTACACAATCAGGCCGGGGAAGAAAAACTTCAAAAACCTCACTGTCACTAAAAAAAGCCCAAAGCCCCGGGCTTTTCAGGGGACCAAACCCAAAGGGGAAGTCGGGTTACAAAAAAAAACTTTAAACCTTTCATTAAAAAAAAAAAAAAACCCCCCGGGTTAAAAAAAATTTCCAAATAAAGGGGGTCCAAATTTTGCTTTTTCTTAGGGAAAAAAATTTAATTTTATATGTCCTTGGAAAGGCCAAGGGGGGGGGTTTCCCTTTAGGGGTCCCATAAAAATTTATACATAAATCAAGATTTTTTAAAGAAAAATCGGGCTGGCCCATTTTTTCATACACATTCTAATTGGTTTTTACAATGTTGAATGGGATAAAAAAAGGGCATGTGACTTTTTTTTTTTAATTTGCATTTCCCGAAATTAGTTACTTTGTGGGCATATAAGGGTTCAAAATTCATATTTTTTTTGGGGTAAAATTTAAATTACTTTGCATTCCTTTCCCAAGGGAAATTTTTGCTTTTTTTTGTGGGGGTTTTTTGCTGTAACGGCCATCTTGACAATCTTTTTTTTGGCCCTTTGATACCCAAAGGGTTGTTTTGGGGGTTTTTTTTTTTTTTTTTTTTGTTTTTTAAAATTTTAAACTTTAAAAATTTATTCCGCTCCCTTTGATGCAGCAAAGTAAGGGCTTTTTTTTTTAACAGGGAAATTTTAGCATAAAAATTTTTTAACTAGATCAAAGATTGAAATATTAATACCCCTGAGCAGGAAAGACAAAGGGGGTCCCCATACATTACGCTTTAAGGGGGAATCCATTTCACGGGATTCCTCCCCAGGGGGGTTAAGGTTTTTTTAAATTAAAAGCGGGTTGAGGTTGGCCCATTTCACGTTTGGGGTTTAAAAGTATTTAGTGGAGTTTTGAATATTTTAAAGGGGAAAAAATAAAAGACAATTTTCCCCAGGGGAATGGGGGGTTCCCTGGGGTTGGAATGTTTGTTTTGGGGAAAAAATAATAGATTATTTCAACAACAAAAATAAAAAAATTGGAATTGAAAATGTGTAAAAAAAACAATGATTCAATAATTCTAAACATTTATTAATTTAGAACATACTATCAAGGCTTTGTGAAAACTCCTGATTAAAAACATTTTGGGTGACGTATGAAATTTGGCTTTCGTACACCAAATTTCATGCGCCTAATAACGTCATAGAATGCGCCTGATTTATGAACCCACTCTACAGCGGGTCACAAATCAGGCGCATTCCAGCGCTCGAGCGACAGTTCTGGCTCAGGTATACCACTTTGAAAGTAAGCTACCTGTACCAGCTGTAATGCGCCTAGAAATGCCGCAGCGAAGCTATAAATCTATAGCTTTGTACAGTTCTAGTGTGACATGCCTCTCACATGCTCTCCGAAATGAGGCGCATTACAAAGTGCCTCGAAACTAGGCGCATTACAAAGTGCCGCTTGGGCTTTGTAATGCCCCCAGGAGTGGCATGCGGGTGATTTAAACATGTAACGAATGGGGCTGCGTCTGATATCGGGCTGAAAAGACGCCAGATACAGTGGGGGAAAAAAGTATTTAGTCAACCATCAATTGTGCAAGTTCTCCCACTTAAAAAGATGACAGAGGCCTGTAATTGACACCATAGCTAGACCTCAACTATGAGAGACAAATGAGAAAACAAATCCAGAAAATCACATTGTCTGATTTGGAAAGAATTTATTTGCAAATTATGGTGGAAAAAAGTATTTGGTCACCTAGAAACAAGCAAGATTTCTGGTTTTCACAGACCTGTAACTTCTTTTTTAAAAAGGGAATTGTAGCTCGCACCAGGTGGGAAGACTGAATTGAAATAGGAAGCAGCTTTGTGAAAAAATAACTGTGGGGCAATAATTAAAAAAATGGAAGACTAAAAGACCATGATAATCTCCCTCTTGGGGCCCCATGCAAGATTCCCCCAGTGGGGTCAAAATGTCACAAAAAACGTGGAAAAAAACCCCAAAACCAGACGGGGGACCTATGAATAACTGCAAAAGCTGGGACAACGTCACAAGGGACTCGTAATACATACACACCAGGGACTCTTCCCTGCGGCCGACGTGCCCCCCTGCTTACCCGTCATGTCCGGGCCGTCTGAAGTTTGCTAGAGGCATTGGTGATTCAAAAGAGTTTTGGGGAAAAAATGTCTATGGTCAGTTTAAAACCAAGTAGAACTGTTTGGTAGAAACACAATCGTGCTTGGAGGAGAGAGAAGCTGGTTGCATCCAAAAAAACACCATCCCTTGTGAAGCTAGGGGGTGGTGTTTCTCTGAAAAGGGACCAGGCGATGTTTTGTGTACATGAAAGAATGTTTCATGAGTTTTGAGTGAAAACCCCTTCAATCAGCAAGGGATTGAAGTTTGAAACGTGGTGGGTCTTTCAGCATGCAATGATCCCAAGCACCCCCCAGGGAAATGAAGGGAGGGGGATTGTAAGAAGCATTTAAGGTCCTGGAGGGGCCTAGTCAGTCCCCAGATTCAATCCCATAGGAAAACTTTGGGGGAGTTAAGTCCGTTGGCCCGTGACCCCCCCAAAACTCATGCTCTAGAGGAGTCTGCATGGGGGGAAAAGGGCAAAAACCAGCAACGTGTGTGCCCCCTTGTAAAGGGATTACAGAAAACCCTTTGACTCTGTCATTGTCAACAAAGGATAAAAAAAAGTTTTGAGATGAACTTTTGTTATTGACCAAATACTTTTTTTCCCCCCCCAAATTTTAAAATTAAATTTCTTTTCAAATCAGACAATGTGTTCTCGGATTTGTTTTCTCATTTTGCTCTCATAGTTGGGTCGCTATGATGAAAAATTTACGGGCCTTCTCTTTTTTAAGGGGGGAAAAAATTTGCCATTGGTGGCGCGCCTGTTCATATATGTCCCCCTTTGTGTAAGAGTTTCTGTGCAGTCTATGTGTTCCATGGTTACAGTTTACAAGCAGCCCTGTAGTCTATTCAAAAAGGCAGAAAAAAGTGAAACGATGGGGAAAAGCAACACATGGTTACTGTAAGGGGGGTTGCGCCGCGGCGGTCCACGGACCGGGGGTCCCCCCCGTGCCCCCCGCGGCGGTCCCCGCGGGGACGGGTGCCGCCGGGTCCCACGTCCCCCGGGGCTGCATCCGTCCCGTCTCCTACCTGACGCGCTCCCTTCGCTCCGGTCCCCTGGGGCCCGGAATGCGCATGCGCGCCCCCTAGCGCGCGCGCGCGCTGTTCAGTAGTTTAAAAGGGACAGTGCCCCGGGAAATTTGGGCTAATTGCGGACGCGGTCTCCTTTTTAAGTTTAGGTTAAGTACTTCCCCGTGGCTTTGTTGCCCGGTTTTGAAAAAGGGTTCCTGTTAGTCCTTAGCCTTGCCGTTTTTTCCCAGACCTTGTACGTTTCTGTCTCCGAACCTCCCCGCCTCCCCTGACCTTACGCCTGTCCCGACCACGAACCATTGCCCCCTGCCCTGACCATACTGCCTGCCCCCACTACGACTCTTGGTTCGTTTTTGTACCTCGCTGCCCCTCGGCTGCCCCCGCAGGAAGTCAGTCAGGGGGGACGACCTGGTGCTAAACCCAGCAAGTCCTCCCCGCTTTGCGGCGGGTTGGTGAAAACGGGGCTACTTAGTTTTTCCTTTCCCCGGGGCGTGGCTTAGCTATCATCGCCTGCGGTGGCCCTGGGGACCCATCCCAAGCCGTTAGAAAGATCCAGCCGGGAATCCGCCAAGGTCCCCCCTCCCAAGCTTTCAGATTTTACGACGGTTGTTCCCCGGGAAAAAGCAAAAAATGCACAACAAGGTCACTTTGGGGCCCAGCTCCCCCCATGATGCTTAGCTTTTGCATCCCCGCAGCCGCCCCCCGTCTGTGGCCCCATCTAATCTGCAGTTCCTTTGGCCACGTGGGACCAATTTCGGCTCCCTTCCCTCTGTTTCCCGGGGACCCCAGCCTCCCGGGGGTTTTTCTTTAGCAGGCTTATCCCGTGGAGCTGTGGGGACCAGTTTTTTTTTGGAGAGGTCTAAGTGCCTTGTGGTGAGCCATTTTCCCGGGGAAAGGGGCCCGGTTGGGCCCCCCCCCTCGGGGCGGGAAAAGGCCCCTGTAACTGGGACCTACAGATCTTCCCCCGGATTCCCGCCCCGTTTTTGGGAGCGGCCCCGGGTTTTCCCTCCGTAGACCCCCCTCTGGGCCTTCGTCAGGGCGATCCTCGTGGGCGACTATGGGTTAAATTCCGTATCTGGCTTCGGAGCTGCGGGGAACGATGCTCCCTTGGCCCCCTTAAAAAAAGGGTTGTCCAGCAGGGTAAAAGACGTTTGGCAGAAAGGGAACCTCCCGTCCCCCCTGAAGAATAATTTCCCTTCCCACTCGCATCGATATCAGGTTCACAAAAGGGCAGGGGGGCTTCGCAAGAAAAGAAGGCTGCTTATCCTCAGCGCCCGGGAAATGCTCTACCTGGGTTTTGCCGTGGGAGAGGCGGCTTAGGTGCATTTCCCCCCGCTCCCGTTTGATGATCCAGTGGAGGTGAAGACTGCGGGTTTTCGTTCCGGAGTTCTGCCTTTCCCGGGGATCGGGGTAGCCGGGAATTTTATCCAGCCTTTGGTACCCGGTCCCGGGTCCCTGTAGTTCGCCTGGAGAGCCTTTGGTTTTCCCTCGGTTAGGGGGGGCCCTCATGATCCCATCCATTTTAAAACCCGGGCCCAGTGACTCTCCGGGGGGGGGGCTCTAATAAGGAGAAGTCAGGTTCCACGCCCCTGTCCCGTGTTCCTCGGGATCCCTTGGGGCTTCCCTGGCTGAAAACGTCACCCCCTAGCTGGATTGGGAAAGACTGGTGAGGTCTGCGTTGGGGACCAAATGCCGAACCTCTGCTTGGAGGTCCCCACCCCCGGTGCCTACCACTTTCCCCGCACCCGCTTGCCGAGCTTCTGCCAGGGTCTCCAGTGAGTCCCAGGTTTGGGGGACGATTTCGAGAAGGAGGCCGATCGCTGCCACCACATCGGCCTTACGATGCCCCATTGACTTCTTCCAGGACCAGTCCGCCCCGGGGAAGGGTCACCCCCTTTTGTACCCGGGGACTAGGCCATGTCGGTACATACAAGGAATTGCAAGGGAAAGGGTTTTCCGTAAGTCCATCCCCAGCCCGGAGCCGGGTTTTTTTGTGCGAAGAAGGATGGTTCCCCTTGCCCGTTTTTATTGACTACCGGGGACTCAATAAAAATCACCGTAAAGAACCGCTATCCTCCCGTGTCGCGAACTTTTTTACCCCCTAAGGGGGCTAAAGTGTTTTCCAAGTTGGACCCGGAGGTGCCCAATCTCATCAGAAATTGGGAGGGGGAGAGTGGGAAAAGGCGTTTTAAAACCCCAGATGGACATTTTGAATTTCTCGTAATGCCCCTTTTGGGGTCTGCAACGCTCAGGTGTTTCAAGAATTTGTTAAGAGTTTCGGGTTCCCGTACACCTGTGTTGTGTGTACTTGGATGAATCCTAAATTTTTTCCCCGATCTTCAGACGCACCGAAACCCAAGTGCGCCGGTTCTGGACGTTGGCAGAAACGTCTGTACGCCCAAAGGGGGAAAAAGTTCATTCCATGCAGCCCCACCCCTTTCCCCGGGTATGTCTCGCCAAGGGCCTGAAGATGGACCAGCTAAATCTCTGCGGTACTGAATGGCCTCGTCCGGTGGTCTTCGGGCATCCAGCGCTTCTGGGCTTGGAATTATTACCCCCAATTTATTCCCCTTCTCCACCTTTGGGGGCCTATCGTGGCCCTTATAGGAAAAAACCGAACCCGAGATGCTGGTTCTGAGGTGAGAAGGCGTTTGTTGGTTTTTAAAAAATGCCCTTTTCCCCTGACCTGTTCTGGTCCCGGCCCGATTCCGGGAACCCTTTTCCCTTTGGGGGGGAGTTCTTCTGTGGGGGGGGGCAGTTTTCCACACAGAAAGGCCCCCAAAGGGGAAGATTCTAATGTGGGTTCTTCTCTAAGACCTTTTCGCCGGCGGAGCGGAATATGCCATTGGGGCGGGGGGTCTTGGCCTCAAGTTAGCCCTGGGGAGTGGCGAATCTGTGGAGGGGTCGCCATCCCATCGAATTTTTACGGACCAAAGAATTTACGTATTACGACGGCCCGCGTTTAAACCTCGCCAAGCCCGTGGTCTCTCTTTTTTCACGCTTCGACTTTGATAATTTCCGACCCGTGAGAAAAACATCAAAGGGTGACGCCCTCTCCCGTGCCTCGGGCGGGCCGGTGAAAAACCCTTTTTACAACCATCATTTTTCCCGAACGGTTGGTTCACGTGG
The DNA here is from genome assembly GCA_025379985.1 of Phyllomedusa bahiana. Taxonomy (NCBI): domain Eukaryota; kingdom Metazoa; phylum Chordata; class Amphibia; order Anura; family Hylidae; genus Phyllomedusa; species Phyllomedusa bahiana. The sequence continues at coordinate 3,091 of JAODAL010076887.1, read as the reverse complement.
CTCCCGAGATCTCCAGAAAATCCCCCGGCAAGGGGCCTTCGTGGCCCGCATCGGAAGAAGGGGTTGGAATGGGGCCATAGCTTCTCTTGGTGGTCTTCCGGAGCACGGAAGTCCTAGCTTTGATTCCGGCAACTGGTGGCCCCCCTGGCACAGGATGTAAAGGATTCACGCTCGCGATCCCTGTGCTCGGAAAAGGGCCCAGCCAGAGGGCCCGGCGGTCTCCTGCTCCCCTGCCCGTGCCCGAGATTCCCTGGACGACAAGCCAAAGGATTTCTCATGATCTTCCGGCTCCTCTGGGAATTCGGTCATTGGGGGGGTTACCGACGGTTCTCAAAGATGTCCCCCTTCGTACCCTTCCCCGGGGCCCGCGTTGTCCACAAATTGCCAATGTTCTTCCGACTGTTTTCCCCTACATGGGTTACCCTCAACCCTTGTCTCCGACCGCGGGTCCAATTTTGTTTCCCGATTTTTGGGGTGCACTTGCTCCCGTCTGCAAGTTAAAGGGCTTTTCGTCAGCATACCACCCCCAAACCAATGGGCAGGTGGAGGGGGTGAACCCGATTTGGGGGAATACCTACGTCACTTTGTATTGGACGTCAGGGGAAAATGGGGCCGACCCCTCCCCTTTGGGGGAATTTTTTGTTCAAAAATGGTTTGGAAGGCACCGGCGTCTTCCTTCTTTGTGTCTATGGCCGCCCTCCGCACCCCCCCCTCCCCCCGCCCACTAATTGGGGTGCCCGCTGTCAAGACCCAAATTCGGGGATATCAAGGGGGATTGGGAGGAGACGCGCGTTCCCCACTTCGGGCCTCTGCCCCGTTTGAGCTCAGGCTGATAAGAGGAGAAGACCCCCCCAACATTCCCCCCAGGGGACAAAGTTTGGCTCTCCTCAAGGTTTCGGGCGCTTGGGGTTTCCCAGTCTCAAATTGGGCCCCCGCTTCCTGGTCCCCTTTTAAGGTTTTTCGGGAGTTGAAAACCCGGGGGACGTATAAGTCTCCCCGCTCCCTCCCTCCCGGGTCCAAAAAACTTCCATGTTCCCTCCTTAAACCGCTGGGCCTGAACCCTTTCTTCTCAGGAATGTATCCTTCCCCCTGTAGCCAAGTCCCCCCGGGCATCTTTTAGGTAAAGGAATTTTGGGATGAAGCGGTCAGAGGGAAGGCTTTTCCCCGTAGATTGGAAAGGGCTTCGGCCCGAGGAGAGGTCCCCGGGGGCCAGAAAAGCAACATCCTGAAACGTAACCTCCTCCCCAAGGGTTTTTGATCCTAAAAAAGGGGGGGGGTTAAGGGGGGGGGTACTGTAAGGGTTGCGCCCCGGTCGGTCCCGGACCCCGGTCGCACCGTGCCCCCCGGCAGGTCCCGGCGGGGGGGGGGTGCCGCCGGGGTCCCACGTCGCCCGTGGCTGCATCGTCCCGTTCCTACCTGACCGCGTCCCGTTTGCTCGCGTCCCCCTGGGCCGGAATGGCATGCGGCCCCTAGCGCGCGGCGCGCTCGTTCATGTGATTTAAAGGGGAAAAGCGCCGGTAATTGGTAAATTTCCGGACGTGTCTTATTTAAGTTTAGGGCAAGTCCTTCCCCCCTGGATCTTTTGTTGCCCCGTGCCCTTTTAGGAAAACTTCCTGTTAGTCCATTTGCCCTTTGGTTTTTTACCAGCCCTTTCTACATTTTTCGTTCCGAACTCTGCCCCCTGCCCTGACCTTATCGCCTGTCCTCGACCACGAACCATTGCCGCCTGCCCTGACCATACTGCCTGCCCACCACTACGACTCTTGGATTACGTTTTTGTACCTCGCTGCACCTCGGCTGCCGCCGCAGGCAAGTCACGTCAGGGGGGACGACCTGGTAGCCTCAAGCCGCAGCAAGTCCATCCCGCTTTGCGGCGGGCTCTGGTGAAAACCGGGGGCTACTTAGATTCCGTTCCCTGGCGTGGCTTAGCTATCATCGCCTGCGGTGGTCCTGCGGATCCACTACCAAGTCCGTTACAGTTACAGGATCTAAGTACACACAGTTTGATATATATTATGTATTCCTGATGGTGCAAAGATCTAAAAAGGAACTGTACTCACAAAATAATTGGATATGTAATTACTATCCTAATTATACTTTTCAGGATTACCCACTGGCATAAAACCCATGTAGTGTATGTATGCAGAAGCCATCTATTTTAAAGCAAAGTTTACTGAAAAGAGAGATGTAGAGATGATCGAACAGTAAAATGTTCTAGTTCAAGTAGAACTTAGAACAGTAGTGGTGTTTGGTTTGAGGTTTGAGTCGAACTAGAACCACATCAAAGTCAATGGTAGAAGATGTTCTGGTTAATTTTTATAACTATACAGATGAGGAGAAGCTGTAATTACCATCCATAACAGTAAACTGGATACGTGGAACAACTTAGTGAAAAAAATTTGGCTCTAAAAGAGACAGAAAAAATTAAGAGGCTAAAATACTTCATTCCTTTCAATAGCTAACTGAAAAGATGAGGACAGCTTGCAAGCAGGGCGTAGCTATAGGAGGTGCAGCGGTAGCAGCTGCTATGGGGCCCTGCATCCTGAGGGGGGCCAAAAGTCCCTTTGACACACAGGAGATTTGGAGACGGTGTGTTATACAATTACTGAACCCCCAAAACGGCCAAAATAAACTTTTCTCCATTCAGAATAATCTTCACCAACCAACCCCTATTTAGAATATATTTCTTTGTATAGGAGAATTGGAGACGGTGTGTTATAATATGATTTCACCCCCAATACTGCAAAAACTTAACTTTTGGGCATTGAGTATGATTTAGCAAATCCACGCTGTATAATTTATATCCATGTATATGAGAGTTATGCATTATGTGAGTCTGCAAATGTCGCCAAACAACTGCTTCTGGGTGTGGGAAAGATGCAGCCAGCAATACCAAACTCCCTAACTTTTGCTGTCTATGGAGAGGAAAATGCTAGCTAACTAACTGAGAGTGGTCTGTACAGTACAAAGAGTGAGCTGAAACTGGTGTTCACAAGGCAATATAGTGAAATATATATAACATGTCATGTGATTTTAGCAGCCAATGAGAGCCCTACACCTCAGCGATGTTTTTGACACTTCTTGTTCTACT
>JAODAL010076886.1:0-13467 GCA_025379985.1 Phyllomedusa bahiana | reverse complement strand
AAAAAGGGGGACATTTAAGAGTAGGCAGGGGTGTCCTTTTAAAAAGTGACCCCCTGGGAGCGGGCCTCAATGCACCCCTGAGGGGGTTCCCCATAGCAACTACAGCACTGCTGTGAGAAAGTGAAAGCTAGAAGCTAATTGGTTGCTATGGGTAACTGCTCTGTTGCCTGTTTGTGCACAGGAAGCCGGGAGATGTCTCCTCAGGAAGGTGATTACCTCAGGCCCCACACCTGAGGAAGGCAGCAAACACCTGAGCTGCTCAGTAACATTGTGTGGCCTGCAGCTATAGCACATTTCCTCATGGTCTAAACACAGTAGAAATCTGATGGCTTTTTGGGCTGTAATCACACCAGGCGGACGTGCTGCGCTTCTGGCTGCTCTTTCTGTCAGGCTGAAGTCACACAAGGCGTTTCCTGGTAAGAACATGTTTTCTGTGGTATTTCTCTGTCATTTTTACCTCCGATTTCTTTGTAGACTATGAAAGTGAATAGGGAGGTGTATCATATACAACGCCCCACATACATGGGTTTTTGCAAAAAAAAAACAAAAAAAAAAAACAATGGTTTTTATGAGGTAACTTCTGGTGTTTTTCTCCCTAAACCTCAATTTCTTCTCTAATTATTTTTTTCTTGCTTTAAAAAAAAAAAACAATCTGTAAATGTGGGTTTCCGTTTTTTGTGGTGGTTTTTGTGTCGTTTCTCTTCAAACGAATTGATTTGAAATGAGAAAAAGCGTTAAATCACAAAATCTGGGGCTCGCAGGGAAAAACACGTGTTCTGTAAAAACCACTAAAAAAAGTACATGACACTAAAAAAAGAAAGGATGGCGGTTCCCCTCACGCTTCAGAAATCGCAATGGTCTATTTTCTATGCTTTAGTGCAGGCATCCTCAAACTGCGGCCCTCCACCTTTTGCAAACTACTACTCCCATCATGCCCACTGTTATAGATTATATAAATGAATGATGGGAGTTGTAGTTTACCAACAGCTGGAGGGCTGCAGTTTGAGGATGCCTGCTTTAGTGTTTTATTCATGCAGTTTCCATGTTTGTTTGTTTTTGTTTTTTGGGGGGGTCTTTTGTTTTTATTTCAAAATAACAGAGCAGATTTCTCAATGCCATCTGATACTAGACAGTGTGAAGTTAGACTGGACGGTTTTACATTGCGCCATATGTATCACGGTGTTGAGAAATCTCACCTCATGTTAGAACGGTCTGGTCTCACTTTACACCTGGACTTATTTTCTGTCACTGATTGTGCCAAAATTTTTACGCCATTTTAGGCGCGTGGTGTTGCATGCCAGACCACTCCCCCTTTTAACTAAACCACGCCCCTTTGTTAGCCAAGAGCAGAAGAGTCTAGAACAGGGGTATCAAACTGCGGCCCTTCAGCTGTTGGGAAACTACAACTCTCATGATGCCCACGGTTATAGATTATACAAATGCATGATGGGAGTTGTAGTTTCCCAACAGCTGGAGGGCCGCAGTTTGACACCTGTGGTCTAGAAGCTTTCTAAAAACACATAACGAATGTGGTATAAAGCAGGTTCGCCGGAATTTTTGGCTAAAATTGCCTTAATAAATGTGCCCCAGTGTTCTTTGGAAAACAGACGTTTTCTGTAGGATTGTTTTCTGTCATTTTTTGTCTGTTACAGGATGTGAATAGGGAAATGTATAATGCACAATATGTTGCTGTGATGTTTTTTTCAGGCAATATGTGGTTTGTTTCTTCATAGACCTTTTTTTTTCCTGCTTTAAAAAAAAAAAAAAAAAACTTATGTAAAAGTCTGTTGAATTTTTTTGACATTTTTTTGAATTACAAATTTTTACATTCCCAGAGGAAAAGTTAAATAGAACAATCTAGGATTCACAGGATTTGTTGAGAGAAAAATGTTGCAGAAGAATGCAGACCGCAAAATGTGTGCTGTAAAGAATAAAAAACACATAGGCCATGTTCACACAGCTTAAAATGGGACGTATTTCGGTCCATAATTACGCGCCGAAGTGCGCAAATTACGTGCTGAAAAAAGGCCCGGTCATTTACAGTAAAACCACAGTTCTCATAGAGAACTATGGATTACGTCTCCTCTCCTGCTCGCACAATACCCGAGGGGGGAGATAATTGACATGTCACTTCTAAACGGCGTATACGCGCCGCTAGCAATGATTGTCTATGGGCCGGCGAAGTGCCGCCCCCCCGCTCCCTCCCCCGCTCACCACCCCACCCCCGTCCACACGGCGTAATTGCGGGGCGTAATTACATCTCGCAGTTAAGCCGTGTGAACCTAGCCTTAGAGTACGAAACACTCAAAAAAAAAAAAAAAAAAGGAATGCGGTGTGTGAAAGAAGCCCCTCCACACTTAAATATTACACATCGGGTTTTTTTCAGCTGAAAAAAATACCTCAGGAATCGAATGGGGGCTTTTTTCTATACTTTATGCATTTTCTGTTGCTTACTATATATTAATATAATATTTTATATATCTATATATATATATATAATAAATCTATATATATATATATATATATATATAAATAATATGTATTTAAACAACAGAAAATGCATGAAGTATAGGTACATGCATTTTTTTTGTAAGTTTTTTTTTTTCCACATGATTTGTAATGTATAAAATCTCCACTAAAAGGTATCAAAAAACACATTGCACCTTTTTTTTTTTATTTTTGGCTGCAGGAAAAAGACAATGGAGGTTATATAGGGGGGGTTTTAAGGGGAGATTTTACCGAGGATTCTGCCCCAAAAAAATTTGGGGCCCGCATGTATGAAAACTGCCCCCCCCCCCCCCGGGTCTAAATTTTTTTGGGTTTGCCCATGGAAACCATCAGAGCCCATAGCAACCAACAAGCTCAGCTTTCTTTTTTAATATATTTGCTCTGAAAAAATGAAAGAAAACCCTCTTTTTTTTTTTAAAGGGGCAACATAGAAAGTTTTTTGGAAAGGGTTAAACAAGGCTTATTCAAGCTGTATTTGCAGGAGGGAAACCCGCCCCCCAATAGGGTTTGAAAAAGGGGGCCCGGGGGCGCGGGGGTAAAGTTTGCCCCCGGCCGCCCCGTTTAGACAATCCATTTTTTAAAACGGCGCTACACGCCGTAAATAATGTGCATGTCACTTTCCCCCCCCCCCCGCGGCTGATTCCCCGGCGGGGAGGATCAAGGGTTTCCATATTCTCTATGAAACTGTAATTACCATAGATCCCTTGGGACGGATTGGAGCCAACGGGAACCCCGAAAATACCCGCGCATTTCCCGGCTCCAATCCGTCCCAGAAAAACCCGTGGAACGGGCCCTGGGGTATTTCCCCGGGTTTTATTTTAAACGTGGTTTAGGAAAAGGGTTTTTGGGAGCTTTTCCGCCCCCCCAAAACCTTGCCTGAAACACCTTTTTTTAGAAGAGGTTTTAGGGGCCGTTTCTCTGCGGGGGTTTTGGGATGGGGTTTTTTGACGGGAGGTTTTTCACCCATAAAAAATTAAAAGCCAGGTCAAAAAACGCGCCGAAAAATGCGCCGAAGAAACGCTTCAAAATTTAACAGGGAATTTTTTTTTTAAATTTCTTCCAAAGAAGCAGTAAAAAACTTGTGTGTGAACAAACAACGGGGTTTTACAAAAGGAATAAATTTAAATGAACTGGGGCGTTTTGGATGAGGAAACGCTCCAAAAACCACGTCAAAATAAGCCGTGTGAACATGGCCTTGCTTAGACTATGACTCCACAGCACTGAGCACAGTTTTGAGCAGACTTTTTTACATAATAAAAATAATCTTTTTTTTATTTAAACACCAACATATTCCGCCGCACTTTACAATTTGGAGGGTGGGAAATACGACAAAAAAACAAACATTTCACAAAAGAAAAGCGACTTACAGGGTGAGACAAAGGGAAGGCCTTGCCAGCAAAGCAAAAAATCAAATTTTGGTTTTAAGGGGGGAGTCTAAAAGGGAAGAAGGCTACGTTTTCAATGGGCCCCCCCATTTACATTTAAAAATGGGGTGGGTTTATAGAAAATTTGAAAGAACCTCCCCCCCCTGACACCGTTTTTTCCCCCAATTTGATTGGGCAGGTTTTTTTAAAAATTTTTTTTTGATGTATACATTTAAAAACATGGGACAAACACAGGTTTCACTTTCCATTGCCCTACAATTAACCCGTGTACTTACAAAAGGGGGGGGGCCCCAAACTTTTGTGCAGTCCCGCTACAAACCCCTGAGCAACAAACGGGGTTTTCCCCCTTGCTGCTACTGATTTTCTACTAAAAGGCCCCCGTTCAAAACGGCTTTTTTTGTCCCGGATTTTGGGGGCCGAACTCCGCCCCCGGATTTTCGCTTTTAGTACGGGGGCCAAACCCCCTGTCCCTTAAAGGGAAAACCAAATGCTCCATAGAGAACAGTGGATTCCGTCGCTCCCCCCCTCGGCGAATCCGCCGCGGGGGGAAAAGTGACATCCAATTATTTACCGCGTACCCCTCCGTAAACAAAAACATTTTCCTTTTGGGGGCCCGGAAACGGCCCCCACCGCGCTCCGGCCCCCGCCCCGCCCCTTATTCACGGCGGATTTTTTGAGGGTCAAAACGGCTCACAAATCCTTTTGGGGAATAAGCCGTTGAACACGGCCTAAGGAGCATTTTAAAATTTTTTAAAAAAAGCAATGAGGGCCCCACTAAATGTAAAGCAGCCACGATAAGAAACTAAAAAAGACCGCAAGAAATTTACTTTTTTTACGTTGATGGCTTATTTCTACCCCTGATTGAAATTTATTATAATTGAAGGAGAATAAAAAAATTTTTTTTTTTGATAAGCAAGAAAAAAGGGACGGTGAAGACTTTACTGTGACCTTTTTTTAAATTTTAATTTGTTTTATGGTTTAAAGGGCAGGGACCGAATTTTGGCACAAAAAAGAAGCAAAACCTTAGATTAAATTTTCATTTTTGGGAAATTTTATAAAAGTACTAACATAAAAATTTTTTTTAAAAAACCAGGGGCTCTGCATCCTCCCACCTATTAAGGGCCCTTTTTCACACAGGGGTTTTGCCTCCGTATGAACATAAACCCTTTTTTGATCGTCTCAGGGGCCGACCCGGACGGAAACCCCCCGACGGGTCTAACAATTACATTTACTTTTTAACACTGGGCCCCCCAAAAAGGGGGAAAAACACACGGGGTTCAAAGGGGAGAAACGCCGCTGCGAAATTTTCCTCGCGTTTGTCGGGTCCCTTTTTTCAGTTCGATCAAAGAATTGCTTGCAATTCTTAAACCGTTTTTAAAAACATCCCAAAAACCCCATTTAAAAAATATGGGGGGGGTTTTCCGCTGCCAAAAAAAAGGCACCCAAAAATAACCCCCACTTTAGGTAACGGGTTTTGGAAACGTTTTAACCCCAAAAATTTTCTATCCGTTTTCGGATTAAAAAAAAAGCCATTGAACATAACCAAAGTTCAAACGCATGAGGGTCTGGCAGCATGTGGCCCCTTACGGTCGTGCACCCGTCCCAAAAATTAAAAGTCCACTGGGGTCCCTAAGGGGGGGGATTTCAAATTATTTTTGGAGCTTAGGGGGGGTTAAGTACACTTTGTCTTAGTCATAAATGATACTGCCTAAATATAATTTAAGAAATTAATGGGGGTGCACTTTTCAGTGTCCCTGTCCCTCTAGGGCCGGAGTAAAATTTTTTTTATAATTTACTCTACTTTCTGGGGATTTAAATTTTTTGGGCTGTGTAGGGTCCACCAACTTTTTTTTAAAAAATGGCAGGCTTGGTGTAAAGCAGCTCTTAAAAAACCCAAAAAGCATATCCCCATTGGGAGAGGGGCCCAAAAACCCCTTCGGGGTTTTTCCGACCGTTTTTTGTCCCTTTTTTATGCCTTTCCCCCCTTTACATTCACATGCACATAATTCCCCCCGAAAAACGGACGGAAGAAAAATGAAAGTTCAATGGTTTTTCCCAGCCCCGGGGGCCGGTTTTTTCCTGTGGGGACTTTCTGCACCATTTTCCATAGGCCCCGGTTTTGCCGTTTTTTGGGGGGATTTTTTTAGGGGGGTCCTGCAAAACCGCAAACTGCCCCAAAAACCGGCCACAAACCCGGGCCCTGTGGAAAGTGCCCATAATTTTCCCCAAAATTGCAAAATTTTTAAACCCGGAATTAAATGGGATAGGTCACTTCATAAATTTTGCTTTACCTTTTGCAAGCAGCGAAACCACCAAAACAAAACAACAATTGGGGATAAAACCTAAGTTTTGGTTTTTGGGACCGGGTCCCTTGTGGGGGAAATACTGTCCCACCCGCAGAATCCGACAGGAACCTAATTTCCCAAAAAACCCAAATTCTTTTCTGATTAATTGGGCTTGAGTAATTTTAATTTTTGTTTGGGTTTTTTTCCCCCCTCTTTTTTTCAGCAAAAAAAACTCCAAACCCCCCAATCGTCTTTTGATTTTAAAAGCTTCCTCTAGCCCCACAGAGAATTTTTTGCATACATTTTTTTTTTCTAAGTTCAAAGTATACCAAAATTACCAGATTCATAAACTTTCAATTTTTAGGTTTGGGTAAACCAAATAAAAAGGGTTTAATCTATTTAGATAAAAAAAAGCTGGGGTTTTCAAATGGGAAATTCCCCTTACAAGGGTCGATAACAATGTCTTTTTAAAAGTTCCCAGGGATTCAGAAAGACCTGTGGGACTGTGTGCGGCACCTTCCATTTTTCCTTTTAAAGAGGTTTGGGCCTCGCTTTCCCAGGTCAGGATTTAGTACTTTCAGTTTTTTTTCCCCCCTCCCCCTCGGGCACCCTTTTTCCTTTTATTTTACATAAACTTTTAACAAACCTTTTGGGTTTTTCCCCAATCTACACCAAATATCAAAAATAATCCTAACTCTATGAAGAATCCTTACACATTAATTTTTCTTCCCTTATTTATCGGTGGATACCTTATGTCTTGCTACAACCCTGACCTGACTGCTCAGATCTGCCATGCATTTTTCATCTTATTGCTATGGCTGGTGATTTTTCATGCTTTCTTTTTTATTTTGTTTTTTTGGCCTCCTTTTAGGGGGAGGGCCCTGCCCATGAGGAACTTCTGCTGGCTGGAGATCTGATATTCATGTGTTGATGTATTCCAGCAGCTGCTACGGGAATTTCCCCATGGCAGATTCTCAGACTTTAAAGCAAATAGTATCTACAGCAGACCCCAAGCAGCACAAAGCAATCATGCAATTCCAGATGGGATAGCACTTTGCCGCCCGACAGACAAGGAGCTTAAAGAAAGTGACACAATAAATAAGACGGCATTTCTGGTGCCTTAACTGGTTTGTCTCCAGGTCAATCCGTCACAGAAAGTTATTTACAACACTTAAGACATGCATCCATAAAATCTTGCAAATTGGAAAATCCATGGAAAATATTTTGTGGAACGCAGAGCTGTGACGCCGACCGATACATTTTCCATGGATTTTTTTGACACAAAGACAATTGAGACAAGAATTGGTCATTCACTGTACTAAGTCCATATTTGTCGCGCATCTCCAAATGTCTCACTGGTGTCTAATGATCCCTAGATATTTGCTTGCCTTACAACGCTTCCAGAAAATGGGAATTCATGCAAGGAGTTGGCAACCATTGACCAAAAAATTGCCTCTATATTAGTAGTCACTTAACTCCAAGGATATGTTCACATAGGGCCACATGTATGAAAACTGTCTAGGTCTAAAACTCACTTTGTTGCCCATTGCAACCAATCAGTGCGCCCCTCTCATTTTTCCAGAGCACTATATGAAATGAAAGGGCAACAAAGTGAGTTTTGAACCTAGGCAGTTTTCATACATGTGGCCCATAGAATTTTCTGAATCGATGTGAAAACCATGAAGGATCTCCATCCCATGCTGTAGTTCACGCAATTAATTAGCGCTGATTCTCTTATATCCATGATGTGTAAATAGGAGTTGCTTGACAAAGAGGGTGTTACCTCCAAAACGTTGTGCAGGTGTGCCGTTATGCCAAATACGGTATCTGCTAAAACACCTAAAATTTACCAGCATGGATTTTTGACTTTGAAAGGCTATCAGGTTTGATAACGACCACAGGTTCTAATTGCTTTATAGGTTTATTATTATTATTATTAAGTATTTTAAAGCGCCATTGATTCCAGGGCGCTGTACATTCAAGGGGGTTACATACATAACATAAGTTATGATATTATATGACGCTGATATGCATGTTTATATAGCACAAAAGTTTTAATACCGAGAATTGTGTTGCTTCTGTAACTCTTATCAAGAGGGAGCTTTTTATTAATTAAAAAAAAAGAGGTGACGTTTATTATTTCATTGGATTCCACATCAAATGGCCGACATGCAGATTGGACCCTAGAAATGGGGCTAATCAGCATCCAAAACGGTGATGAAATGTGTGGCAAAAAGATTTCACCTTGGTCTCATGTCATAGATTCCACAACTGATTTATTTTTTTTCTGATCGAAAAATCCAACATATGAACATACCCCTTCTGTTCCCCAGGTGTATAAAGCAGTAGTAAAATGGGTTGTCCACCCATTAAAGTAGCAGCTCCTGGAGACCCAGTAAAATAAAAAATAAACCTTAGACTTGCCTTTCTCAAGTCCACATTTCCAGTGCTGCGTCTCCATGGTCTGTTCTCATTCTGTCATTTGCGAATGGGGACGTCAGCGCTGCAGCCAATCGCGTGCCATTAACTTACATCACGGTTCGGAGTTGTCGGGAGCAGTCTGCAGGCCTGGGTTTTTTTGCAGCATGAGTTTTACTATTTTTTGAGTCGGTAAATATGAAAGAGAAGCAATTCTACCACAAATTCTTTTTTTCTAAACTTTATTAATTTAGTAATTATTTTTCAAGCACTCTAGGGGACTTAAAATGCAATCTGTTAATCATTTGTTTTAGTGTGCTACGGCATCATTGCATTAGTAAATTCACAGGCAATGTATTGGGTATGCTTTTTTTTGGCATTTTTTTTAGTTTATTATGGAGGGCCAAGGGAAAATAAAATTTCCCTTGCAGAAAAAAAAGGGGTTGACAGAAAAACTTGTCCTATCTCCGAAAAAAACCTTTGGGCCCTTGGCATTTTTCAAATAATGGCAACCCTTTTAAAAAAGGGAAATTTTGGTGTTCAGTTGCGCTCAATTTGCGGGAAATTTGGGGACTTTTTTAACATTTTTTTTATTTTTTATTTTGGGGGGTTTATTCTTTTAAAACATCCCTGCGGTTTCCCCTCTTTATCCACCCACGTCTTCTACGTAGCAACTGATGCCTGGAATTTTGGGTTTTGTAAAATGGGGATTTGCCCAATACCCCAACAAAAAAAAAAGGGGTTTGTCTTTTTTTATTAAAAAATGGGGCCCCCAATTTGGGGAGAAAAAAATAAATGATACTTACCTCCCGGTCCTCCGCTGCTGCTCTGGTGCTCCCTGGGATCTGCTCCTTTTCACTTCCGGGCTTTCTTTTTAAAACCCACAAGGAAAAAATTGTCCCTTCATTTTTAAGTTAAGGGGAGCTTGAGAAACTGCCGTTGTGCGGGGAAAAACCAAACCCTAAAAAGGGAAAGAAGCGGGTGCCGAGGAGGCCCAAAGCAGATCAACGGGGGGAAGAAAAACTCCACCCCCCCCCTTTCCCACCAGGGCCCCCCCCCCCCATTTCAAATGAATTTTGTTTTGCTGTTCAGCCCCTTTTAAAGATTTTTATTTTTATTTTTTTCAAATTTCCTTAATAGTATACTGCTGCCCTATGAAAAAAAGCTAATACTCACCTCTCCCCTCACCTCGGAATCAGAGCTGCACTGTCCTCACCAGCCGGTCTTCTGTTGCTTTTTTTTTTTGGGACGGGGCATCAACGCTTTCCCCATAAACTTACTTCCGAATGGTGAAAGTAAACTATTGGGCCCTTTGAAAAAAAAAAGCCCAGGGGGAATGAGGTGGGGGCAGCTCCAGACCTGGGGTTTGAGTACATTTTTTCCCTGATCTTTTTGGGAACCTGTTGCTTTTAAAAAAATCCTTTTTTTTTTTGTATAAAGGACAACCCTTTTAAGTGTTAGCTTTCCCGTATTTTCATTTCCCGGGGGTTGGAAAGGGGAAAATTTTTGGGAGGGGAAAGTTAAAACCCTTTAAAAGGACTTTGAAAAGGGGGAAAAAAATTTTTCCTTATGGAGACACCAGTTAAGGTGGGGTTTGCATTGTTTTGATTCCCTTTTTTACCCCAACTACTCGGGCACGCATGTCAAAAAGGCTTTATGGGAAAGGAGCGGGGAAAGCTCATTTCCCCCCCTCTATTGGTTGTAAAAAAAACCTCAATTTTATTTTCTGTTTCACTGAATCTTTGAAAAAACAAAAAGGAATTTTTCACTAAATGAGGGAAAAAAAACCCCCGGGAAATGGTGGAAATGAGATGACCGATTTTGGTTTTAATAATATTCCTTTTTGCTTCCAAAGTTTACATTTAATCAGAATAAATTGAGGATTTGTTACAACCAATAGGGGGCGCAATGACCTTCCCGCCCTTTCCCATATTGCCTTGTGCTGAAACAGGATTTGGGGAAATGTTAAGAAACTTTGATATTTCGAGCTGGGAAAAATTTTTTGTTGGGCATCCAAGTTGTGAAATGAATATGAATAGAAGAAAAATTTTAAGCCTCCTGTACAAAAATCTGTTTTTTACCTAACCCCCGTTTCCAATTTTTAATACAAAAGTCCCCATTAAAGGGAATTTCAAGGGGGCCTTTTTTGTGCCCCTGGGGGAGCCCGGGTTGGGGGTTTTTACCCCCTGCACCCCCTAAAGCTCTGTCCCTGTAAATAAGAGGGTTTCCCCTATAAAAAGGGAAATACCATTTGGGAAAGGCCCCAAAATTTAAAGGGGGCGCTAAGGAGCTTTTAAACCCAACCCGTGATTGCTGCTGCTACATTTTAAAATTTCAAAACAGTTTTGCACATGCAGAAACAGAAACTGTAAATTTAAAAAGGGGGATAAATCTTTTTTTCTTTCCACCTCAGGGGACTTCTTTATTTTTTAAAATAAAGGCGGAAGGGTTTGGACCCTAAGCCCTGAACCCTGTCACTTTTTGTTTTCTCTTTTAAAAAAGGGGGCCAGTCCCCATAATATTCTGTACTTGGGCAAACGGAGAAAAGCAATATTTAACTTTTAAAGACAATTGTAAAGACCTTTCCGCAAAATACATTATTTAAGTGAGTAACTTTCTGTATGTTTAATTTTTTCTGCTTGGGTAATTGCTCTTTAAGAAACGTAGTCTGTTTACTTTTAATTTTGCACAGATTTTTACTTTTGGGAAGGGGGAGACATGAAACAACAAAACTTGACTTTTTATATCAGTAAAAAAACCCCAAAAAAATGTAAAAGAAAAATCCTATTTCCGTTTCCAAGCTGTAGACCGGGCAGCAACCAGAGTTTTCATTAGTTTAAAGTGATTTTTGCAAAATTCAATTCTTTTTTAACTTTGAAAAACTCTAGGGTTTTCAAAACCCAAATGGATTTTGGGAAAGGGATTTTGGGGAATTGAATGACAAAGGGCAAATTCATGGGGTATTTCAAAATTTTACCGGGCCCAGGACATAGGGTTAAATTTTTTCCCTTTAAAAGAAATTTTTGCACAGATTCCCAAAAAGAGGAAGTCAAAAACTATACCCCAAAAAATGCTTTAAATCTATTCCCCTTGATTCAATTAAAAAACTCCATGAAACTTTTTTTTTTTTTTTTTTTTCCCCCCGTCACAAAAAAAAAAGTGACAAATTTTCCCCTTTAAAATTTAAAATTCGCATTAAGAGCCCATTTTAAAATTTTAGACCCAAAATTTTAAACCCTCAAAAACCCCCCGGGGCCCCAGAGCATCTCCCGATTTCTGTGCAAAATTTCCCCAAAAGGATTTTTCCAGTGGAAAAAACCCCTTGTTGCACATACCCCCCAAAGGGGTTTAAAAAGGGGGTTTTCCCCCTACATTGGGTTCATCTTACCCCATCCTGTTTTTTTTTGGTTTCATTTTGAAATTTCCCGGGGCGTGTTTCTGGCTTCCCGCTAGGCTCAGTTTGAAACCCCGGTCTGTAGCAATAGCGACCCCGTGCGGCAGCCCATCCGGATAGATCAAACAGGTTGTAACTTTTTAGCAACCAGTGTTTGGAAACCTATCATGAAAAGATTGAAAGGTTTTTTAATATAGCTGACGCAGCCCCCAAAAAAGAGGGATAACTAGGAAAAGGTAGAACACGGTTTTGTGGACGCATAATTTAAAGTGATTTGTTTTTGAAAGAACTTTAACATAAAAAGCAGCAATCCCTTTTAGTGGGGACAACCCCTTTAATACATTCTACTATTGCAAAAAAAACCTGTGTTTTTGTAGCGACATTTTGTGGGAAAAATTTTAATGCTTTTTTCAGACCCAAAAAATGTTTGGGAAAAAAAAGTTTAGTTTATATCTATATAAAAATTTTTAAAAACATATTCACCCAAAAATGTGTGTGTGGGGGTGGTGTATTTTTTTAAAATATATATATATATATTTTTATATATATATATAATATTTTATATATATTTTTAAATATTTTATAATGCGCCCTGCTTTTTTTTCTTTGGAAAATTTTTTTGCATTGTGGGTGGGGTGGGGTATATTTTATATTTCCCATTTTTTTTTTTTGATTCAGTAATTGGGTTTTAGCCTTTCTTAATTAAATTTTCCCTTAAGTTTTTTGGGCTGAAGGGGGTTTTGTTGAAAAAGGGCATACTGAAAAATTGTTGTTCTATAAAAAAACAAGTTTCTTTTTTACATTCTATAAGTTCCCATTCACTTGGAAAAAAACCTTTAACTTTTTATTGGCTTTCTTGTACGGCTGGCTGGTTTCTATCAACCTTTAAGATTAAAGTGGAAAAAAAAGAGGTTTTAATATTTAAACCGGGAAAAAAGTTCAAAGGCACCTGGGCTTTTTCAGCCATTTGGGAAAAGGACATATTATGGAACAAACCCGAAAAGGGAAATCTGGGGGGTTCAAACCAAACCTTTTTTATGGGAATAGTTTTATAAACGGCAGGAGATGAGCACACAGATAGTCATAAATGTGTGGACTGTATTCCCCAAAATACAGGATGGAAAATAGGGTCATTCCTGTAATTTTCCCAAAAAGCATCGGGCTTATCTACCTGACATCTTTCAATTACTTGTTTTGCGTTTGCTGCCGTGGGCCAAAGGGGTTAAATTTATAGAGCCCCCATTTTTAAAAATTATTAAAATCAAAAGGTCTCGGTCACTGTGGGCCTTCCCCAGAAAAAAAAAACTAGAGAAAGTCAAACATCTAAAAGTTAAATAAAATCCACCAAAACCTTTTTTTATAAACTAGAAAAATGAAATAACTTAAAAAAAAGCTCAGAAAGACAATGTCCAAAAGAAATTTCATGTATCAAAGAAAAGGTGGGCTGGCCACCATAGTACCGGGTTTTTCTGGGGGG
>JAODAL010076885.1:0-13468 GCA_025379985.1 Phyllomedusa bahiana | reverse complement strand
GATTGTAAAAGTGAGTGCACACCCTGTCCTCAACCTGCGATTAGGGTTTCACGTCTACTTTTCGTCTTGTGTTATGGTTTTGTTTATCTTAGGAAGTGGCGAGGTGCGTGACCAAGGGAAAAAACTTTTTGGGTATTGTATGTGGGATAGTAGGGGGGGGGGATATTATTGGCGGGTAGGGGGAAGCGGTTAGTGCCAGGGCTGCTTTTTAGTCGTAATTTTTTATCCCAAAATAAAAATTTCCTCACACAGCTCCATGGACAGAAACGTAAAAATGTTTTGATTCTTAGAATATAGAAACATAAAAGAATGATTTTTTTAAGAGATGATTAGAATTTATGAGTGTGAGGAGGGGCCTATAAAAAGAGATGTGGTGTGAAAAGTTAGGGTGTGGTCTGTTGAAGGGATGGTTGAAAACTTAGCGAAAACAGTGGGCAGCAAAAGTTCTAGCTGATTTTGCCTGAGGACCACCTGGAGCACAAACAGGGGAAGTAGAATAGTGGTACAGTCAGAGGTTTATGATCATACAGCAGCGGGCCCATCTTCTCCCTTCCTGCCCCTTACAGGTCTCCTGTGAGGTTATTGGCTGCCTGAATCGTGGTGGAAGCTATAGCAAGGGCATGGATAGAGCCGCTCAGCCATCTGTCTATCTATGATTTTTAGAAAAAAGATGTGGAGATAGGTGTTGTTTAAAAGGACAGATAGTTGTGTGAGTGAGAGTTTGTAGAGCGACAGACGTGAGACTGATGTGTGAGACAGACAGATATATGACCCACTTGATATTGTGTACTGCACAACACAGTTGTGACAGCGCTCGGGAAAAAAGCGGTCGCTGGCCGTCCCCTGCGCTTAGGCGGGGCCGGGGGGGTGCCCGGCTGTCCGCAGCTGGTCCTTTGGTTGGGCTGGAAACCCCCCTATCCCAGTCCCCTCCTGTTCCGGCTCCCGACAACCGCCGCGCGGGTACCGTTGTTAAGGCGGCGGATGGATTTAAAGGGCCAGGCGCCCTTTTAATTGGGTTATTGACGCCGTGGTTCCCATAAAAGGTACACGCCCCCAGCACCCCTCTGCCGTTTTTTGGTGTTTTTCCCTGTTTAGGTGGGATTGTGTTCTGTCCTGATTACCCGTGTACCAGTCCGCCTGCTTACGTTTCCTGACCTTGCCTGTTTGCCGCCTGCCCTGACCGTCTGCCTGTCTCTGACCACGAACCTCTGCCGCCCGTCCTGACCTCCTGCCTGTCCCCGACTACGTCTCTGGATTACGTCTTTGTACCACGCTGTACCCCGGCCGCCATCGCAAGCAAGTCACGTCAGGGGTAATGACCTGGTAGCCTCACGCCGCAGCAAGTCCATCCCGCTTTGCGGCGGGCTCTGGTGAAAACCGGGGGCTACTTAGACTCCGTTCCCTGGCGTGGCTTAGCTATCATCGCTTGCGTTGGCCCAGCGAATCCACTCCTGCGTTACAGTACAAACTGGCCATGGATTCAACCAGGGTACCTCTGCCTGATCTCCGGGACGTCACGACAGCTGTCGCCCAGCAGAGTCAATGCATTGACCAGCTAGCAGCCATGATGCAGAACCTTGCGACCCATCTGCCTCCACCGGCTGCCGCCTCCGCACCCGCATCTGTTGCTCCGGCATCCATTGCTCTACCTGCTTTGGCTTCGGGACCCTCTCTGCATCTGCCACTCCCCTCTCGCTACGATGGAGACCCCAAGAAGTGCCAAGGGTTCATCAGCCAGTGCTCCATCCACCTCGAGATGATGGGGCGCCAATTCCCTACAGAGCGTGCCAAGGTGGCCTTCATAATCAGCCTCTTGTCTGGAGAAGCCTTGGCTTGGGCTATGCCAATATGGGATCGAGGGGATCCTCTGACGGCGGACCTCCAAAACTACCTCCGGGGGTTCCGCACAGTCTTTGAGGAACCAGGCCGTACTTCTTTGGCTGCCACAACACTGCTCTGGCTTCGTCAGGGCGACACCACAGTTGGTCAGTATTCGGTGCAGTTTCGCACTCTCGCTTCGGAGCTGCACTGGAATAACGAAGCGTTGGTGGCGACATTTTGGCAAGGCCTCTCGGGGCGAATCAAGGATGAACTCGCCGCTCAGGATCTACCAGCTGCTTTGGATGACCTAATCCATTTAGCCACCCGAGTGGATATTCGCTTCGCCGAAAGGCAACAAGAGCTCCGCCTTCAACGGGAAATCGTCTGTCCACGCTGTTTCCCCCGCTTAGCTCCCACGTTCCAGCGGTCACCTCTTCCTCCTCTGATGGTCTCTGAAGAGGAACCTATGCAGGTCGAGAGAGCCCACCTGTCCCAGGAGGAACGTTCTCAGCGTCATCTGAAGCAGCTGTGCTTCTATTGTGGCGGTTCTGGCCATTTCATTGGGGACTGTCCGGTGCGCCCGGGAAACTTCCGCACCTAGGGCTCGTAGGAGAGGCGACCCTAGGTGTCAGCGCGGCCTCTTCCCGTCTGACCATGCCCGTATGTATTGGTGTTTCACCGGACAGCACCTTTCAGGCCACCGCCTTTATTGATTCAGGATCGGCAGGAAACTTCATAAGCCACGAACTTGTGACCAGGTTTCGTCTCCCCTGTGTTTTCCTTTGCGGGAAACCTATGTCCTTTCCCCTCCCCCATTCGTGGCGAAGGGTTTTTTAAGGACCCCTTTTTCCCGCTTCTTTTACTCCCCCCCCTTTTTCTTGCGGGTTTTGGGGCTCTTCAAAAGGGAAAACGTTGAAATTCTTGTCCTGCCTCAAACCTCCTGGGAAAACCCCCTTTTTTTCTGGGCCCCCCAAATGGGCTGAAAGGACCTTCCCCCAACCTTGGATTGGGCACGGGTGAAGTCATCCCTTTGGGGGTTTCCCCGGTGTCACTCCCGGTTGGGCCTTTTCCTAAAAAACCGCCCCCCCCGTTTCCTAGGTCCCCCTCCTGAAGTCCCCAACCCCTCCTCCAGGTTTTTACCTACCCCAAAACCGGTTTTTTGGGCTGATGTCTTTTCGGAGAGACAGGGCCAAAAAGGGCTTCCTCCAAAAAGGCCTTATGACTGTCCCATTGACCTAAACCCTGGCTGTTTTTTCCTCCCCCAGAGGCCGGGGTTTAAAAACCCCTTCCCCCCGTCCCGGAGAAAAAAGGCGAGGGTTTGAGTCCCCAAAAGGGGGAAAAACCCCGGGCAAAGGGTTCTTTTGAAAGGGGCCCTGGGTCCCCGGGCAGGACCGGTTTTCCTTTTTCGTGGAGAAAAAAGAGGGGCCCCTTTTCCGGGCCCTGCATCAAACTATCGGGCTTAAATAAAATTTCTAAAAAAAAAAAAAGTTTTCCCCGCTGCCCTTGTTTCTCCCCGGAACTTTTTCCAACCCCCCTGCGGGGTTCGCAAAAAAAATTTCCCAAGTGGTTCCCCACACAGTGCTTTTTAAATTTAATTCATATTC
Source organism: Phyllomedusa bahiana (assembly GCA_025379985.1). Lineage (NCBI taxonomy): Eukaryota > Metazoa > Chordata > Amphibia > Anura > Hylidae > Phyllomedusa > Phyllomedusa bahiana. Next base: position 10,043 of record JAODAL010076885.1, on the reverse strand, counting down.
GAAAAAGGGGGGATGAGTGGGAAAAGGTTTTTAAAAATTCCCCGGGGGAGGGCCCATTTTCGAGATCGGGTTATGCCATTGGGCCCTTTTGCAACGCTCCTGCTGTATTTCAAAACCCTTTGTCAACGAATCTTCTGGGCCCTTTACCAAAACGCTGGTTTTTGTCTCCCTTTGGCATTTCTAATCTTTTCCCCCCGGATCGCGTAACTCATGGGCCCAACCACGTCCGCCGGGTCCTCAGGGGGATTTTCGCCCCATCATCTTTTTGAAAAACCAGAAAAGTTTCTTTTTGAACGTACCATTTAAAACCTTTTTTTTTGGGGTTTTAAAATCGTCTCGAAAAGGGGGGCCTAGAAGGGCCCCCTTAAAAATTTCCCCGAAAGTTTTGCAGGGGGCCCCAACCGGGGGGGTTTGGGGGGGCCCCTTTTCCAAAAAAAAAAATTTTTTCCCCTGGGGTTTCCCAAAACAATTATAGACAATTTTTTTTTCCACTTTTTCTCTACGCTTGTCCCTCCTCTGGGGGCCCGTAACTAAGAAAAAAACGGCCCCCCCCAAAATCCGGGCCCCCCGGGAAGCTCAAGAACCCTTCAACAGTCCCCAAATGGCTTTCCCAAGTTTGGGGGTCTTGTCTCGCCCGGGGCCCCAAAAACCGCCCAATTCTTTGGGGGAAAAGGTGGTGCTTCCCCCCCCGGGGGGTTTGCCGGTGCGGTCCTCCGGCGAGATCCCCCGGGGAAAAACGGGCTTACGTGGGGGTTTTTTTCCCCCCCCCCCCAAAACTTTCTCCCCCCCCTTTTCCCCCCCGAGAAGAATTATCCATAGGGGATCCGGAATTATGGCCTTTAAAAGTTGGCTCGGGAAGGGGTTGGCGTCCCTTTTGGGGAGGGGGCTCTTTAAACCCTTTTTGGCCCATCTTCACCCGACCAAAAAAAACCCCCCTATATTTCAGTCGGCTAAACCGCCTGAATCCCCGGCGGGGCCGGGGAATGGTCGTCTTTTTTGCCCTTTTTAAAATTTCCCTGCTACATTTTTTGGGCCCCAGCCGGGAAAAACTTAAAAACCCGGACCCCCTATCTGTCCCTTTGGGGATACAGTGGGTTTTTTGAGTCTCCCCACAGCACATATTTCCCCCCTCCTAAAAACGGCCCGTTGCGGCTCCCCCCCGTGGATCTTAAAACACTTCCCCCCCCTGGAAGACATAATTGCGCCCTGCCTTGGGGCCCAGGACCCTGAGGTGGGGGCCCATTTTTCCCCCAAACTGCTGGGAAAACCCAGGAGTTCATAAGTTTTTTCCAGCGGGTTTTTCCCCCCCTTAAATTACTGGTGGCCCCCCCTTTGCTCAAGATGTCGGGGACTTTGTATTTGGCCGGGGCTCTTCCTGTGCCCAAAATAAGGCCTCGCCTAAAACCCCGGGGGCCCTTTCCTTTAAATCCCCTTTTCCCTGTCCCGGGAAAAAAAACCCGGGGACCCATGTCGCCAGGGGGCTTTGATCACGACCCTCCCCCCCCCTCACCCGGGGAAAAAACGGTATCTGGGGGGGTGCCCGATTGTTTTTTCCCAAAAAGGGCTCATTTTAAATCCCACTGCCTGATTTTAACCCTCTGCCCCCCAGCGGGCCCCAACATTTTTTCCCCATCACTTTTTTTTTTCCGCTTGCCGGCTCCCCTTTCCCATATTGTCTCTGACGGGGGGGAGTCGGGTTTTTTGCTAAATTTTGGGGGGCTCTGTCTGTCATTTTGCGATTCAGCTGGATTTTTCATCTGCATACCACCCTCAAACTAAAAGGGGAGGTAGAGCAGGTTAACCCCGGTTTTTGGGTTCCTATTGCGGCACTTTGTGTCCGCTGCCGGATAACTGGTCCGATTCTTCCCCCTGGCAGAGTTTTCTTATAAACTTTTTTTAAAATTCGGAATCCGCTGGGGCCTTCCCCCTTTTTTTTTCGTCCTTTGGGGGACAAAACCCCCCCACCCCTCCCGCTAGTACCCCCGTTTTTGTCCCTGTCCCTGGATGCCCCAAATAAGGAACATCAAAGGGTCTCTGGGGGAACCCACAAAACAGGCACTGCTACGAGCTTCTGCCCGCACCAAGCGTCAGGCGACAGGTAAAAATAGGCCCCTGCCCCCTATTTGAGCCCCGGCGGATAGGTTTTTTGGGTTTTCCGCGAAGTAAACATCCCCTTTTAAAGGTTTCCAAAACTACAAGTTTGGGGCCCCCAAAAACTTGGGTCCTTTTTTTTTGGTTTCTTCGGGGACTGAACCCAGTCTCCTATAAAACTCTACGTAAATTGGGAAAGCTTTTAAAAGTCCCTCCTCAACCGGTGGTGCTGAAACCCCTTCTTTCCCCTTTGATTTTGTCTCGCCTTCTCCTTTTTGCTAATAGAGATAACACTTTTAGGTCAAGGAGGTGCTGGGGAGAAGACGGTTTAGGGGGAAAACGGTTTTTCCCTTTTTGCTGGAAGGGTTCGGTTTCCGGGGAGCGTTCAAAGGGGGAAACCGAACCAACCTGTCCCCTTTATCTCCTCCTAAATTCCCAAAAAGGAAGGGGGGGGGAGATAAAGGGGGGGGGGGTTCTGGGTCCGGCGCTCGGCCCCCCCCCCGCTTAAAGGGTCCCGGGGCGGGGGTTTCCCCCGGCTGCCCGCCCCGTGGGGCCCCTTTTGCGTTTTGGGCTGGAAAACCCCCTTTCTTTTTTCCCGTCCCCCTTCCGTCTTCCGGCTCTTACAACCGTCGCGGCCGTACCCCGGTTTTCTTAAAAAGGGCGCGCGGGGACGGGGGGACTGGATTTTTTAAAGGGCCCGCGGGGCCGGTTTAAAATTTATTATTGACGGGCCCCTTGGGGCCTATATAAGGTACACGCCCCCAGCAACCCCCTGCCCGTTTTTTGGGGTGGCTTACCTTTCTTTAGGTTTATTGGGTGTTTTTGTCCCGATTACCCGTTTTTACCCCGTCCCGCTTAAAGTTTTCCCCTGACCTTTCCTGTTTGCCTCCCGCCCTGACCGTTGGGGGGGGTTCTCTGCCAAAGAACCCCCTTTCCCTGCCCCACCCCTTTTTCCTGGGCCCCGCTAACCCCCCGGTTTTCCATTTTTTACCATTTCTGTAAACCCCGGCCGCCATCGCAAGCAAGTCACCCTCAGGGGTAACGACCCGGTTGGCCCCACGGCCCCAGCAAGTCCATCCCGGGTTTGCGGGGGCCCTTTGGGGAAACCCGGGGGGGTACTTTGACTCCGTTTCCCCGGCGTGGGGTTAAATATCCCAACGCTTTGCGTTGGGCCCCGCGAAAAACCCCTCCTTTCGTTACAACAGTTCCCGTTTTTGGGGTTTTTCCCATTATCTGAAAAAAAATTTCTGCAATTTTTTGTCGGAGGCCTAAAAAAAAGAACAGGTTTAAAACGCATGTAAAAGTAACGTAGGGGAGACCCCCAAGATCCCAAATCCCCCCCGGTGGGCCCAAAACCCCCCTACACCACACTATACACAGAGGGAAACTTTTTTAAAAATTTTCCTGGACCTTATTGTTGCAGGTAGTGCTTGAGGCTACACTTGCACAAAATATATGGAGACCAAGCTTGACAGTTTTATCTTTTCCCAAACCAAAAACTGTATTATATCATTGAAATTAAACCACTGCTGTGGCCTCCGGGTTATGCTATTATGGTGTTTTTCATCATGTTTTCATTAATGTCCCCACTGACTTTAATTGCATTGTTGTGTCATCAATTGGCATCAATTCCAGTCTGTTCCATCAGGTTTCTGTTGCTGGTGGTGGGTAGAACGGAGAAGACTTGCACACTATACCACCTAATAAAAAAAAACAAACCCTGTTATAACAATAAGATCGTTTAGGACTGGGAGTTCTCATATTGGTGGCTGCTAATTTCAAGAAAAAGGTACCCTCTATAAAGAAAGACATGGGGTAACAATGAGACACCGTGATGCAAGGCCTGAAGAGATGATGCATGACACTGGGACACAGAATTTCTGTGTCATGGACTATCCCCTCTGGACACACACAAGGCAGTTTTTTTTTAAGGTGACTCCTAAACGAAATCCATTTATCACTATTATTAAGCCACTTAGGCTTTGTTCATAGCCGTATGTTGGAGCACTATTAGTTGGCATACCTTTTCTTCTGTAGAGGAAAGCATAGTTTGCTACACCTTCAATTACAAAAGATATAGTAAAATATGAAAAGTACACTGCAAAGTATTTGTATTTTTTTTTTAAATGGGAGCTAATAGCTAAGCCATGCCTAGGCAGTAGCATACATCAAAGACTTCCATTGCTCTTGAGAATATTCTCTAACTCAGAAAAGGGAATATCTCTCCTTGAGGATAGCATCATATAGGTGTGTGGATATTTGAAATTGCCTTTTTGCACTCTACTAGGCATCTGCATATCACAAGGCATTATGGGAAATGAGCTGAGAAGCTCAAGTACCCTCTATTGAATGTAACAAATCCTCAATTTGCTTACAACTCACTGAGTTTTTAGAAGGCAAAAGGGTTTATTAGCCAAGTCAGTATCACTAAATCTACATACAGCGCTGTTTTTGGGGTTTTAACCTCTATCAGTGCAGAGCAGAGTATACTGGCTGGGTGGGAGGAAATGAGTGGCTCAGAAAAGGGGATATCTCCCCTTTGGGGGAGAGCACCATATAGGTGTTTTGATGAGGGCTTACATATCTTTTGCTTTCTAAAAAAGACTCAATGAATCGGAAGCAATTTGAGGATTTGTTACATCCAAAAGAGGGCACTCGGGTTTTCTACCCCCTTTTTCCCATATTGCCTTGTAAAATATGCAGATGCTGGTGGAGTGCAAAAATGCACTTTCAAATCTCCCACACCTATATGGTGTCTCCCCATGGAGAGGAAAATTCCCCTCTCTGCCTCCCACCTAGCCTACACAGCTGGTAGCACTCCATGCCCCAAACCATGACAACTTCCACCACAATGCTTGACTGTAGGCAAAACATTGTTGTCTTTGTACTTTTCATCTGGTTGCCGACATGCTAAATAAGTTTATTTTTGGTCTCATCAGACACACTTCTGGTTCCAGTAATCCATGTCCTTAGTCTGCTTGTCTTCAGCAAACCAGGTTTGCAGGTTTTCTTGGGCATAATCTTTAGAAGCTTCCTTCTGGGACGACAGGCTTGTAGACCAATTTTATGCAGTGTGTAGAATCGGCCCTGAGCATTGACAGGTTTACCCCCCCAACACCACCCCACTATAATCACCATTTAACGTCTGCAGCAATGCTGGCAGCACTCATACATCTATTTTGAAAAGACTATCTCTCTATATGACGCTGAGCACGTACACCTAATTTCTTTGGTCAAACATGGTGAGGCCTATTCAAAGTGAACCTCTCTTGTTAAGCCACTGTAATGGTTTTTGACCACAGTGCTGCAGCGCGGGCTTCAGGGTGTTGGCAATTTTCTTGTAGCCTAGGCCATCTTTTTGAAGTCAAAAAAATTTTTTGCAAATAACTAACATCCAATCAGTTAATTAGAAACCAAACTCTGCATTAAGATCATACCCAATCTAAAACATAACATTTTTTGATCCATTTAAAAAAATAAAATGGGTCCTTCGATTTGATATGCCAAGCACTTTCAAATTATAAGTACCAACTGGTGAAATAAAGTATAATAGTTCAACCAGGTAATTCACGGTTTGTAGGCCCTTTTGGGGTCCTGGTTTGGGTCTCTGAAGAAATCACTGTGCTTCAGTACTGTCTAATAAAAGACATTCCCCGGTAAAGAGAGCCCAGGGTATTCCCCTTGGCTAATAGATCCACATCAACAAAGTAAAAAACCAGGTATGAACCTTTTACTGACCCCTATAGCTCACCCTTCCCCAGCAGTTGGGTAATCGCCCTGATAGGAGTGGCCCCACTTAAAAGAGATAACTCTAGCACAGTCTAAATCTCAAATGAGAGATGATGAATGCCACACAACTCCAGGCACGTTGAAGGGGGGCAAGAGGAACCAAGTGTCACGTCAGATCATTCATAACCGTTTACATCCGCTTGGTCTGCGTGCTAGACCACCAGCAAGGGTACCTGACCTGCACCTGACCCGGCTGATGCATAACACTCCCGCTTCATGTCTCCAGCATGGTGGTGGCCATCACTTTTGCTCACAGTGAATTTCCAATCACAGCAATGAGGACTCCCTGGCCCATGCAAGACGATGATGCCTATGTCTGGTGGTGTGGTTAGGTCATCTAGCACACAGACCATGCTGATATAAGCAAACGAATGGTCTGACGTGACACTTTTTGTCACTCACCTCCCTTAAAGATGCCTGGAGTTCTGCGGCAAACCACTATTCTGGTTTCCCGCAGGCATTGGTTACAATGCAGGGGTCATCAGTGTGTGGAAAGGAGCCAAAGGACATTCACTTCTTTGCCTTTCTGTGACTCTTCCCTTTTCTCTGTATCTCTATACAATCGTCTAATGACCTCTAAGCTCAGTGGCCACTTCCATCTGAGAGCATCCTTCTTGAAGCCTCTTCAGTGGTGAGGTACTGTTGATCAATGTAAGGTGTTTTTTTTGGGGGCTCTGATGTCACAATGTGAACAGCAGGATGTGGAGGACTTTTAAAATCTCAATTCATATCGATCTCCTAAATTTTTTTGGACAATTCAGGGATCAAACACCTGTTGGGAATTTTTTCATTGAGCTCCTTGTTAGAGATCAGTTAGTTGTGCAAAAAGTAGTGAAACATTGAACAGTTGGACAAGTGCGTTCCCAAAAGGGAAGAGATGGTCTCAGAAATGTCAAGAAATTTTTAAGTTAATCCTGAAATTTAAACCCAAATTTGTTGAACACACAATATTGTATAAAGGGGTTAAAATGTAAATTTAAGTTTTAGAGGCACAACAAATTGCCATTGGAGGGGCACTGGATTTGGTTAGATTGCTTTTACCCTAGTATTTAATGTGCTGTAGAGAAAAAAAAAAGTTGGTTATAAGGACCATACTTTTTTTTTTTATATTAAATGGAGTCCTTTTAACTCGATGATAATTTCAGACGGAAAAATTGTTAAATATATTTTTCCATAGAAAAAAATTAAAGGGACTTTTTATTTTTAATGCATTCCTATAGTCTCTTCTTTTCTGACAGTGCACTAGAACTGTCCAATAATTTAGGGAATTAGTTTTTTTTAAATAATTTTAAACAACCTTTTTTTCCACTTTATTTGGCCCTTTTGAGAATATAGGCCCCCGGAATTCTTTGATCTGAAAAGGGGGAAATGAGCTTTTTTGGTCAAAAAGGGGATTAGTTGAAAAATTTGGGAGAAAGTCTTTAAAATCGGGGTTAATACCCACTTAAGTGGGGTTTTGCCATAACTTTGTACATTGGGTGAATTTCTTTTAAATTCAATGAACTTATTTAATATAAAAACCCCTTTAAAAAAGCTACCCAGTTTGTCTTTTCTAAACTAAAGGTTTAAGGGGGCGAGCAGCGGCAACCCAAGAAGCAAATTTTCAACACAAGGAACATTTTCTTTGTAAAAGGAGCTCTACTATGGTTTGAAAACAAAATTTTTTGGGTCACAAAAAAAAAAAAATTATTTTTAAAAGGGTCCCCTTTGGGGTTAAACCCAAAAAAAAAATTTAAAAATTGCTTCCCAAAAGGCCCCCTTCTTTTTCGTTTTCCCTTTGTAAAGTTTTCAATGTAATTTTTTTGCTTCTTTTTTTTTTTCCCCGGGTGCTATGTTTTAAGCCCCCTCTTTTCCCCCACTGAGCAGCAGAAATTTCCTGTTAAACCCAGGGCTTTTTTCCCCCTATGCCCTGAAAACACTAGAACCCCCGGGATCCTTTGCTTTCTCTGTCTATATTCCCTTCTGCAAACCCCCTAAATTTCATTTGTAGGGCCAAAAATTTTTCCTATCCCCTGTTGAAAGCCTTGGGAGTCAGGACCAAAGGGGGAAATTTTGGGCCCACACCCTTTTTGGTCAATGATTTTTTTTCCAGTTGATAATAGTTTGTTTCCTTTTTGTTTTGAGCCCACACGGGAAAATTTTGAGTTTCCCCTGTAATCTATACCCCACAGAATTTTTTAAAAAAAGGATTTTAACAAAAATTTCCCCTAATTTTGGGGGAAAGGTATTGTTAAAAAAAAAAAAAATTTCCCCCCCAAAAAACCCCTTTTAAAATTTATGTTAAAGGGTTTTCCCCACTACTGTTTAACTGTTTTTCACAAGCTTTCTTGCAATCCCTCTGCCTCCTTCCAAGGGTGGGGGGGTTCTACAGCAGTGATTAACACATTCAAATTATAGGGGCAGGTGCAATTTTGGGTTACCCTTTTAAAAAAATTTTAACAGTAAATCAATGTTTTTTCAGTTTTGTGTTTGCACATTTTACCTTTTTTTAGGGGAAGCTAACCTTTTTAGATAAAAATTAAATTTTTGCTCAGTTTTTGTCGAGGGGGTGGGGGCCCCTTTCCCCCCTCCAGTTTTCCCCTATTTTAATCAGTAACAGACGTCCTTCTGCTTTTGGCAAAAAAACCAAAATAAACCTGGGGCCCACTAGGAGACCCCTAAAATTATCTTAACCTCATCACACCATTTAAAATCAAATTTGCCCAAATGGATTAGAAATGTGTCTGCATTTATTCCCCTAATTACCCCCCCCCACCCCCCCCCCCCCCCCCCCCCCCCCAATTTTTGGAAAGGCTAATTATGAGTGAAAAAAAAACCTTTTTTAAAATATTAAATCAACAATTTTTTTTCAATCTTTAAAAATCAGCCTTTGATTTTCCCTTTGTAGGTGGGCGTTTTAAAAGGGGGAAAACCCTTGATAATCCCCCATAATGTGACGCCCCTGGAATTGCGGGTTCGGGCCCTTTTCAAGTCAAAGCAGAGAGCGTTTAAGGGGCCCGGGGGTTTGGTCCAAACTTTTAAAGACCCCCATCAATCACATTTTGAGTGAGACACCCAAAAAAAATATCTTAATAAATTTTAAAATTTTTCCTTTTTTTGGGTTTTTCAAAAAAGGGTAAAAGGTTCCGGGTTTTCACATAGGCCATCAGAGGTTCCATTCGGAAGAAATTTTGCGCTTTTTTTTCTGTCTAACAATGGACCCCACGGCAGAAGCCCATTGTAATTATTTTAAGGGGCCATTCCGGGGGCCCCTGGGTTTCTTTTTGTGAAACAAATCCCTATAGGGCCTATTTTAAACCTTTTCAAACCCGAGGTTCCGAACAGAAACTCCAAAAGGGATGTGAAACCCAAACCAAAAACAGAGAAACTGCAGTATCCCCCACCCTCTCTCACCCACTCTCCTTTTTTTGTCTTTTCTTTAAAGGGGTTTTCCCGTAAAGACATGGGGCGAAATCTATAAATTTTCCCCCAACAAAAAAAAAAAAAAACCTGGCAAACCCCAAAATCCATTTTTGAAAAATAAGTATATAGGTGCAACCCCCGGGGTGGCAGCCAAAAGCAATCAAAACAAACAAAATTTTAGCCGCAAAATCTACAACACAAAAACAGTCAAAAGGGGGCATCGAATTTAAAAAAACCAAAAAGAGGAATGGGCATTTAAAATTTTTTTAGGGAGGGTTGTAGAAAAAGAAAATTATTTAGTTTAAGAAAAGACGGCTTTGGGGGGACATGGGGTAAATTTTTATAAATTTCAGGGAGTCCCCCCGGTTACATACAGGATAGGGGGCTGTAGGTTTGTTTTTAAGTTGAAATTTTATGTAAGTCCCGAAACCCGGTAGATTTATTAAAAACAATTTTCCCTTTTTTTTTGTTTTGGATAGTGCAGGGAAGGGGGTTTTTTTTTTAAATTTTTTTTAAATGTCTTTTGACCTTTTTTTTTTGAAGTTTCACCTAACGTTTTTGTATTCGTTCGCTTTTGGGATGCGGGACTTTGGGTTTTCATGGGGGTTTAATCAGGGGTTGAATGTCACCCCCCATAAAATCTCCCTTTTTAACTAGGGGAAAGTTTTTAAGTCGGAACGATGGGGGGTAGGGGGCTTTCCCGTATATAAATGGTCCCTTTCAAAAAAATAAAGGGGAAAAAAAATTTTCAAGTGAAGCCC
>JAODAL010076884.1:0-13468 GCA_025379985.1 Phyllomedusa bahiana | reverse complement strand
GCTCACTATATGTGTTGAAATGTTTTCCTTTTGGTACTTTGAGACATGTTGACATGCTGGATTTGTAGTTCCACAAAAGTGCTGGGGACTACAAGTACCACATACTGCACTAGGGGGGTTTAAAAACTTTAAGCTATCTAGTGTAGTTTTCTGGTACCGTACTCCATGCAGCTTCTGTGGAACTACAAGCCCAGCATGTTGCCACCCCAGCCAGTTCATGAAACCATAAGGTATACACTTTACAAGCACACACATATGCATTTATCTATTCCTATCTACCCCCTATCTATCTCCTATCTACTACCCCATACTATTTATCCATATCTATCTATTCATACTATTATCTATCTCATATCTTCTTCTATCTTATCTATTACTCTCTTCTATTCCTATCTTCATTTTTCTCCTATCTATCTCCTTTATCTACCCATTTATCCTATATCTTCTATCTATCATCTTCCCCTTCTATTTCTATCTATCTATCTATCTATCTATCTATCTCCTTCTACTATTATTCTACTATCTATTATCTATCTATCTAATCTATCTCAAATTGTTGTGGAGGCAAAAAAGGTTATAATGTGTGACCCTTTTGGGTTTCTCTTTTTTAAATGTTTTAGTTATTAATATCTCCTTATATAAAATATATAAAATAGGTCACCTTATAGTACGAGTAAAAGCTGTTGTAATTTTTGTCATTATTTTGTTAACAAAAGGCCGCCGTTAGGTTTGTAGAATCATCATGTTTTCAAAGATGGCGTCTATCAGAATTTTCCCCCCTGTGTTTAACATTCCTGAACTTGGGGAGGGTCTATAGAAACAACGTGCCAATAGACCCTCACACCAGGTCATTGATGCCTTTTATCTTAATATGCAAAGGTATAAAAAAAACCATTTTGTGAATAAAATCAGAAAGCACTTTCACAGCAACGGGGCTTTGTGATTTGTTTTTCTCGGCACCTTTTATTATTTTTTAAGATAATTTGCCCCCCCAAAAGGGGAAGGGATAGCCCTTTTTGGGATAGTTTCCTTTTCAGATGTGCCTTGCAACGTGGGGCATGGGGTTTGGATTGATTTTTTAAACCAAAACTGAATGGTGCGCTTTACTGGGGACGCAGATGGAGATAAAGGTGCCATCACTTTTCTAAATATCTCCCCCGGGAAAGTAGAGTTTAAACTTTGCTTATCCGAGAGTCTTTTTTTTGGTTTGGTGGGTGCGTATATCTTCATTGGTTATTTTTAGGTCCGCAACAGGCAACGAGTCCCCATGCATTGAACTATGACCTGTCAAATTAACTCCTTTGTGGGGTATTTTCTGTTTATTATATTAAATTTTTTGGAACTGTTGAACGCAGAGCGGGACCAAGGTGTTTAAGGCAGCTGAGAACAACATAAAGCTTTGTGGTTTATGAGAATCTCCCCTGGGATAACGGGGGAGGTCTAAGTCCCTGGGGGGAGCGGGGAAAATGGTCGCTGGTTTGGGGGAAAAAAAAAAGCTTTTGTGATTAAATTGAGAATTTCATTTGATGGGGGAATCATGAATTCAGGTTTCCGGGTGTAGGGAAAGCTGGACAGCGTCCCGACATGGGTTTCAAAAACATTAAATACGATGTTTTGTCTTTCTTGTCCTTTTAAATGTAAGCATGTGTTTGTAAAACAAAAAAAAAAAGAAGTTTTGGTATGTGGTTTAGGCCAGCCCATTGCGGGTTTTAGAGGGAAATTAAGAATGTTAGAGAAGAGTCTAAATTTTTGGGAAGTAGAAAATTTAAAAGTAGTCTGAAGAATTTGAAGTATGAAGTGTGATTTTGCCCTTAGAAAGTTTGAGAGAGGATGGAAAGGGTTGAGGGTTGATACAGAAAGAAGGTAGATTAAGGTTTTTTGGAATGTTTGTCGATGGTGAACCCCGGTACGTGTAACTAGGGGATGCTAAAGAAGGGGGGGCCCGGGGGGTGCAGCGCTGTGTATCATCCCCGAGGAGAAGTTTCTGAAAAAAGGGGAAAGTGTGAAAACTGTCCCGGCCCCCCTGTAATGCGGAGGGACTTGTCCGGGGGTGGAGAGCAAAGTCAGGGGTGTAGACAAAAACGCTGTAACAGAAGGGAAACCCCCGCCCAAAACAGCCAACTGGACACAAGTCCCCTCCCCCTGTAACCAAAACCTACTCACAGCCCTGCCCATACACCCAGGCTCCTAAACCCTTTAGTGCCACTGCCCCCCCTTCCCATGTTACTTCCTACTCCAGCCCCGCCTACGCTCCCATTAGGAGTCAAATCCTTTTCCCTTCTGGTTAATACCCCCCCTCTGGGGGTCAACCTCATTTCCGACCAAGATAGTGGCAAATAGATTGTATGTCCAATGAGGGATGCGAACGGGGATACATGGCGACCAGCCCCAAGCCCCCCTACAGTGGAGAACCCAGGTACTGGGAGCAGAAGATACAGGGGGAGCGGGCCTAACACATGAGGATGAAAAAGGGAGGAGGAAGAACGAGCGTGAGTTCATGGGAAAAGCCCGGGGCAGTAGTGGGCTTCGCTGCGGGGACACCCCACCCGGGGCCCCATGATAGCAAAACCCCGGGAAAGCACTGGAGGATGTCACTGCCAGTGGAGGGGGGCACAGGAAATTGACTAGGCAGAAAACCCTTATCTCCCCGGCCTCACTAAAGGGGGGGGGGTGGAAGGCCCGAATATTATGTTACATTCCCCCCCGAGTCAAGCTCTGTTTTAATGGGTGAATTTCCGGACCCTGAGAAACAACCATCCCCCTTTTACGGGAAATAGCCCCGATCTAAAAAAACTACCAGACCTTAGAAAGATTTTTGGTCTTTGTAAAGGGGTTTAAAAGGGGGGTTCAGAGGGGCCCCCTTGTGGCCAAACCCTCATCAAGCCGTCAGATATGGATGGGGGTCACTGCTGCCCCCAAGTGAAAGTTGTGAACAGTGAAACAAGGGGCGGGGGACAGATTTTTCAGATCGGGGCATTGACATGACAGACTTCACTCGGGAAAAAGGGGGAAACAGTGGAGAAAATCATGCCAATAACCAGATTTTCTTGATTTAGGATTTTTTTCCCTTTTGAGAAGCCCATGCTCGGTTTGGACCGTGCCTTTGTGGTGGCCTGTTGGAACCTTTTTGGAAGAGTTAAAAGATGGTTCGGCCGGGAAACAAGACTTACCAAGAGATGTGGTGCTTAGTTGAAAAAGGCTTTGAGAACAATCTGCCTGGGGGATAGTGGATAAAGGGGTCTGCTCTTGTGGGGGCCCGATGTATAGGCCCCTGGAGCCTACAACCCAAAACCACCGCTTACTTGTTGAACTGCAACAGAGCAGGAACTCCCCCCCCCCCCCCCCCGCAAAAAAAGTAGGGAGGACACCATGAGCCCCAGATACTCGACCCTGCCGAGTCTGCCCCTTTCCCTAAAGCCCAGCACCCATAGGACGGGGATATCCACTCTCGTGCAAATTCTGGTAGAGGCAGTGAGCAACCCCCTTCCCCCTTTGAGAAGATCTTAGACCCTTTTTCCAGAAGCTGAAGAAAGCTTTTGCCAGTGCTCCCGCACTAGGCTGCCGGACTACCAAAGACCCTTTAAGCCTTTTTCACGGGAAAAGGGAAGGGCTGCCCTGGGGGTTCAGCACAGGGCCCCTGCAGACCGAAACAACCAGCTAGATCACTCTCAAGACGGGCCCCGCTGTAGTTTCAGCCCAAGTGCTGCTGGATAAAACGCGGATATCGTGTCGGGGCCCCCCCATCCTTGGGTCCCCGTGACATCTCCGTCATTTAACCGCGCATCTCTGTCAGCAAGCATCTCAGGGGCATGTTTTCCCCCTCCTGTCGATAACTATCTTCTGCGCTGTTTGTTCTTCACCACCCCCTTACTTTTCCCCTTCCTCAAGGGGGGGGAAAGAGGATAAGGGAACCACAAGAATCCGGTGCACATAAAAAGCATATTGTTAGAAATATGAAGATATTTACCTTTTTTGTTGAACCCGGATTGGTTCTGTTTGTGGATGGGAAATGCAGGCATTTTACAGGATTGCCCTGAGCCATACACGCAGTGTTGGGAAACAAGAAGTCTGCCCCTTTCAAAAAGCCCAAGAAGACGGGGATGACGTTTGGGAAGGGCAAAATGGCCCAAAAATGTACGGACTCAAGATACCTTTCAGGGTCGCCCATGACTGTGGACCCATTTGGAAACAAAAGGGTTTCTCCGGCTGGGGAACCCCAGTGAAAAAGGGCAGCCATTAGGGCCTGAGGAGCACTGCTGCTGCGACGAAAGTGGGATACTGAAAATCAAGGCACATGGAAGCGAAAAAGAAGATAAACCACTTGGGTGACCCAAAAAGCCCAAAAAGGCCCCAGGAGGGGGGAAAGGGAAGCAAGCACTGCTTGGTGCAGGATGAAATTTCACCCAACCTGAAGGGGACTGTGGCCAAGATGCGGAACAACTCTCTGGAAGAAAGGGAAAATGGGAAAAAAAAGGGGGCCAAAAGAACGAATAAGACGGGGTATATGGTAAGGAGGCAACCCCGATTGCCACGGGCACTAAACCCAGCTGTAGTGCAATGGAACATGGGAAGGTTTTTCTGAAAGACGGGCGCTTAAAGTGGCAAGGAAAAACCCTATGCCCTGCCAACAGTCTGCCCATAGCTTGGTTTGAGTCGGAACGCCCCGGGGGTAGTTAGCTCCTCTTTCCTATGAGTCCTGTTAGGCGTGCCCCAAGGCTGGTGCTATTTCCCCCCCGCAGTTGTAGCTACAAAACGATGGTAGACCTCTTATGTACTGCAGTGGTTTAAAGAGTTTCACTAATGCTTTTAGATTTTCCATTCCAGATCCAGACCCGACGTTGCTGCCCCATAAGCTACAGCCTGGAACTAGGGGCTATGTGAATTTGTGTTGTAAAACCCCAGAGCCAAGGGTTTTAGGGGCCGCACCAATCCTGCGACCATGACCACACCTGTCAAGGTGGGGGAAAAACCCAACTGGTTCCCCGCTTCGCACTGCAAGATCGCTCCCCCCCCGGGAGATGGGGAGATGCTGCGTTTTTGATTTTTAAATAGTTTTTTTTTCTTTAACTCTTGGTCCCAAAACCAATGCTATATTGTGTGTGAAAAGGGGGGGAGTTCTGGGGACCCTCTTGCTATTTTTGGGGGGCGTGAGAGGAACCAGGGGAAACTGGGGGGGATGACCAAAGATTGCCTTAAAGAGGGAAGAAAAGGGGAAACCTCTACTCACAGGATGAGGGGGGACAAAGACTGGGAAACCCGCGAGAACGTGGGTACCCGGAGAAAGCATCCCCCCAAGCTAACTATTTAAAACCTCAGGGAAATGATGGGGGCATAAATGTCCTGGGGTCCATTATTGGTGAGGGGTCAGAAGTAGTGACAAATCAGAGTCAGGAGGAGAAAAAAGCCTCCCCAAAGGGCAGCTTCGACCCCCCATTGGAAAACGAGCTAAGGAAGGCCCCAAGGGGGGGTCCTTGATGAGTTTAAGGCAGGGACCAAGTGTCCACTGGTTTAATTCTGCTACAGATAACACGTCCACCCAAACAGGGGAAACCTGCTGTACTTTTATCCCCGTAATACAGCCAATGGGAAGGGGACTGTGGCCATTAGAAACTAGATTATCCTTTAGAAGAACTAAAGCGTAACTCAGGCTGATCACCCCCGGGAGCAGTGGTTTAATTCATGGGTTTTGGGTTGGCAGGGGTGCTTGCCCAGATAGGTATTGCCATAGTTTTTGTTTCTAATACTTGTCTAATCGTCCCCTTGTTTCTCCCTTGTTGGGAAACTAATTGTGAAAGCGTGAACCAGCTACTCCCACATGATGGGAAAAGCTGTCCCCCGGCCTTTTCCCCTTGATGACACGACACTCCATACCCTTTAGCGTCCAAAGCCCCGACACCTATGATGATTTGGCATTAAACACTTTCCATGAGAGACCCTTGACGCAAGTGCTCCGGAAATCACCTACTCCCCCCGCACCGCACGTCTATTAAGGAATTAGACCATAGAAGTTAGGGGGAGCTAGGCGTATCAGGGACTACGGGGCCCCCCTTGTCGGGGCGGGCATTTCCGCAAAAAGCAAATAGGGGAAAAAGGGAATAGGGAAAGAGGGGAGGGAAAGATTAAAAAGAGCCAAAAGTCCAGGGGGGGTGTTGTGGGTGGGAAAAAGATTATACGTGTGATCCTTTGTTTTCTCTATTTTAAAGTATTAGTTATATATACCTCACTATATATAAATATATATAAAATGGCATACACCTATTAGTCAGCATGTTTAAAAGCTGTATGTATTTTTTTTCTTTAAAGTGTTTTAAACAAAATGGCCCCTGTAGTAGTTTTTTAGGGTCATCGGTAATCAAAGTGGCGCCCGTCGAAGTTAAACCCGTGTTTAACATTCCCGAAGCTTAGGAGGGGGTCTATAGATAACAACGTGCCAATAGACCCTCACAGCGTCATGGATGCCCTTTTTCTATAATATGCAAAGGAAAAAAAAACCATTTTGTAAATAAAACAAAAGCACTTTTACAGCAACAGGGCAGTTGTGATTGTTTTTTTTCGGGACTTTTATTATTTTTTAAAATAAAATTTTACCCCCACAAGGACAGGAAGCCCTTTGAGGCTATTTTCCCTTTCAAAACTATCTATCTCATTCTATCTATCTCCTATCACTATATCTATCATCTATCTATCATCTATCTATCTCAATCTTTTTTCTATCTCATATATCTATCACTACTATCTATCTACTATCTATTTTCTATCTACTATCGCTTAGTACCCTGGGAGCACAAATAATAAAAAAAGATTTCAAAAAAAAAAAAAAGAGGTTCAAAAACAACCCCTTTTTTCCCTTTTAAAATAAAAGAATAAGAAGGGGAAAAATTTACACATGCATCCGTAAATGTCCCTATTAAAATAAACATGGTCACAGTTGGCGGGAGGGGGGGCTTAGTGTAAGGGGTTTATATTTAGTAACGTACAGTGGGTTTTTTTCAATCTCCTTATGCTGGTGAATGGGCGGAAAATTTGGTCTTTGTATATTATTTTTTTTTGGCAATATCGTCTTATTATTTTTTTTTGGTCCGTGACATGCGGACAGTAGTGGCAGATTTTTTGATCCATACCGGGTTATGTGGCGTTGTCACTTTATAGTGGTGAAAAATGGTGATATGTGGCGGTATTATTGGTCTTGGTAAAGTGATTTTGTCAGTATCAGTATGGTGGTATTGGTCAATATATGGTAGTGAGATGTGGGATATTCTTTGGTTTATGATGGTATTAGTCATTACCTAGTGGGGACGTTTTTTGGGATTTGTATACCTGCAGAATTCAGATAACAAATCAATTAAATTGTAAGGTATAAACTCTAACAAAAATTAACCCCTCCCCCCCAAAAAAAAAAAAAAAAAAAAAGTGCAATTGCATTTTTTCCCCTGTTCACCCCCCCCAAATATTTTTTTGGCGGGAGGAGGGGAATGCTTTGGATGAATAATTTATTTTTCTTTTTTCCACTATCTGGTCCCATCTAAAATTAATTTTCTTGTATGTGACAATCCCTTTAAGTATAAATAATTTCCCGCAGCACACAACACTGCAGATATCCCTCACACCAAGTAGGGAACCCGTTATTAAAAAGTAATGGTCCACAGCCATTGTTGGGGTATAAGGGGGGGCCCAAGCTTAAGCTTTGCAACCGGGCCCATGAGTCTTTAGCTACGCCCCTGATGCAGTCAGTTCTCTTACACTGACCCACCGGCTGCAAAAACATAAAAACCCGCTCACAAGCTTCGCCCCTTCCTGTTTGGCGGCGCCCCCAGGCCATGCCTCAACAAAGATTCCTAGTGGCTGCATCCTACTAGGCCATCAGCACCACAGCCTCAAGGTATTCATTTTACTTATATATATAGGTCATTGCTCCTGTCTCCTCTGACTATGTGGACAGTAGTCAACATGGTGGAGTGCTCATTATCTCAGTGTTGTGTAAGGCTGGGTTCACACAGCGTATAATGGTTTGTACCTGTGCACACCGTTATACGCCTGCTGTGGGGTGTAAGCGCTGGCCAGTGCGTACTTTCTACGACAGGCGTATTGTGGCGCACAGGTACACACCACTATACGACATGTGAACTCAATCTTGGCCATCAGAGTTAAGCACTGGCAGCGTCAGGACTGTGTGTGCAGAAGCAGAGCCGCAAACACTGTCTGAAAAACTGTTCAGTGCACTCACGTGTGAGGTAGATGCCAGAAAACTTAACAGTGACCACAAACGGTCCTCAATCATCTATTGCCACCCACATTAGCTTCTGCTTAGAAGCAGCCGACTCCTGCAGGTCCTACTAATTTATAGGCCCTACTCCGCCCATGCAAAGGCCCAGACTATTGTGATGCGTTAAACTGGGCCAATTGTCTGCTTCAAACTTTCCAGGTACCAGCCGGACCAGACTGGTGGGTTGCCAGATTCTGGGCCGCTGCAGCCTACATACCTACCTAATGGGGGCCTATTTACAGCTTACTTTATAGGAAGCCTATATAAACTATTTTACCTACCTAATTGGGGGCCTAACTATTCCTACCTAACTAATTGGGGTTTTACCTCCCCAAAATGGGGTGTATTGTTTACCTATTTTAATTTAGGGGTGTACCTATGTCCTTTATTAGTGGTTTACCTACTACTATATTGGAAACAAATATAAACTAAAAACTCTGTGCAGAAACGGGCACTCCATAACAGTCTGGAGGCACTTTTATTGTTAGTTGCACAAAGGTGTCATTATAAAAACCCTTTGCCCGGTGCTATGGATGGGGAGTTTGTACACAGGTGGGGCACAAGGTTTAAAGAGGGTGCTAGAAAAAGTGAGAGTCTAAGATGTTTGTGTGGTGAATTCTTCAGGGACAAGTCATGGCTGGGAGAAGTCATCATGATGGCTGTGCCTATGGAGAAGAAAATGGAAAGAATGTGACTCATCAGAGAAGACATCACCTGTGAGTCACTGAATGTCAGGGGGGTTTTTTTGCGGTTCTGTGTTTGATCAGTGCTGTGTTTACTGTCAAGTGATGGTGACCTGTAATTTTCCAGTGATCTGGCCACTGTGTGGTCTCTAGATGGCAGTATTACAAGTATTTTTGGCACCTGTATCGTGGTAGCGTACACTTGTCCCTGATCGAAAAGAGAGTGCACACCTGTGCCTGACCCTGTGTTTAGGGGTTTCTCTGCACAACCTTTACTTTCTTGCCTCTGTTTATAATGTTGTTTATTTTAGAAAATGTCAAAGTGCATGACCAAGGGAAAACTCGGAGGCGGATATTGTGTGTGGGCTGGTGGGTGTTTTGTGCCAGGGCTGCTTTTTAGTCCCAGTCCGGCCCTGACTTTGGGCCACATGTATGAAAACTGTCTAGGTCTAAAATTCACTTTGATTTTTCCAGAGCACTCTATGGAATTAAAGGGGCGCTCTGATCGGTTGCTATGAGCTCTGATTGGTTGCTATGAGCTCTGAGACCTAGACAGTTTTCATACATGTGGCCCTTTATGTCCACATTTCCATACATGTCGCACAATGTTTCTCTATAGGGAGAGAGCGGACAGTTTAGCCGGCACAACTTCACTGGGTGTTTTACCCCAGAACTCTGCAGTTTTTCAGGGTAAAGCCCACCTGGTTGGGATCGGGTAACCTGCAGCTATTCCAGGCTGCCTGTCATTCGGGCAGCATAAAGTTGCTGAAAGGTTCCCTTTAACAACTAAATCTCTATTAAAATCCTAACTCAGGGTTAAGGTTGTTGTCAGTTTTTTTTATTTTTACCAAAATGCTTTTCAGATCTAAGCAGTACATATATAAATTGCAAATTCAGTCTCTGCAGACAGCTGTCTGTGGGTGCTTTCTTCAATGCAGAGCACTGTTGGGCTGAGGTGAGAGGATCATGGGTGGCTCAAAAGGGCTAACATTCCTCATTATGGAGAGGGACCATGTAGGTGGGTGGAGACTTACACATCAAGAGGCGCTCCACTGAAATGTGAACATATTCTATAGGGCTCATGAGAAATGAGCCAGGACTCTGAGTGCATACAAGTTTTATATACAAGGATACAATTGAATCCTGGGAAGGTCATCGGGTCAGCATACTGCTGATTCCTGGCTTTGCCAATAGACTGTTGTCCTGGCTCTTAGGCCATGTTCACACGGCTTAAAATGGGACGTATTTCGGTCCCTAATTACGCGCCGAAGTGCGCTAATTACGGGCTGAAATTGGCCCAGTCATTACGGTAATCCACAGTTCTCATAGAGAACTATGGATTACGTCTCCTCTCCCTGTTCGGCGAATCCGCCGGGCGGGGAGATAAGTGACATGTGAATTACCAGCAGCGTAGACCCGTCACTGGTAATGCAAGTCAATGGGCCGGCGACGTGCCGGCCCCCCGCGCACTCCCCCGCTCCCGCCCCGCTCCCGTCCACACGGCGTAATTGCGGAGCGTAATTACATCCTGCAGTTAAGCCGTGTGAACATAGCCTTAGGGTCACAGAAAAATTTCACAGGCTAAAATACTTCATTCCTTTTAATGGCTAACCGAAAAGATGAGGACGGCATAGCTATAGGAGGTACATCGGTAGCAGCTGCTGCGAGGCCCCTTTGACATAAGATGACACTGGTATTGGAAATAGTACATGGGAACTGGCAGGAGCCCCCTATCACTTTTTGCACCAGGGACCAAGAACTTGTCATATATGTGGTGGCAGCAAGAACGTCCCAACGGGGAACATAGAAGTTCAGCTGGCAGGGCTGTAGTTATAAGGGGTGCAGTGAGAGCCAGGGCTGCCGTCAGTCATCTAGTAACCATTTTAGAGCCCCATGCAACTAAATCAAATGAGGCCCCCACCCATTACTAGTTCCTATTTTATAACATATCACTGGGACCCTTTTTGATTGGGCCCCTGACAGGAGTACTACCCTATTAGCACCCCTGGCACCCCTTTTACAGTAGTCTGACCCCAAAACCAGCAAAAAATGACCCTCTGGACACTCAGAATAAAATTAGCAAGAAGAAATGAGTATTTGGAATAAAAAAAAATTCAATATAACCTTTACTGTTGGTGTCTTTTACAGTGGCCTGACCCCAAAACCAGCAAAAATTACCTTTAGGACACTCAGAATATAGTGAATCCAGTGGAAAGAGAGGGACCACCTACCTTCTCCTTTTCTGAGGTCATCAGCGATTGGAAGTCAGAGCAGACAAAATCATCCTCTTTGGCCTCTTGATCTTTTGAAATGCCTTCTGACCCCAACCGCATTGTGTCATCAAAGAGATTTCTGCGGTCTGTTCATTTTGTGACATTTGGCCCATGTTTGCTTCAGTTTGGACTGATGATGATGATGAAGATATTTGTGGCCATGACTGAGAGGAAGAAGAATTAAAATCTTTGGATGCAGGGTCTGATAACCACTGAAGAACAGATTGGCGCCACTCTTCAGAAATGAGACGCACAGGGAACCGACCCAGCGATGACAGGCCTGACGGTCCTGCAACTGAAGATGTGCTCACTTGTGTGTTGTCTGGAACACTGGAAGGAGAGCCTTATCTCGTACCTCTAGCTCCACGTCCTACATCCCTCCTTGCATGTTTACCACCTCTAGTTCACTGCATGTTCAGAAAGATAAATATTAAAAAGGTCTAGAAAATTTGATCACAGTCTTATTGAAGAACTGTTCTCCAAAGACAGCAAATCACAAGTGTTCTTAAATCCCAATAATTTCTAACTGGCAGCTAGGATTAAAAATAGATTTTTTTCTACGGAATATCTATGAAATGTGGTCTTATGGAAGAACCCTGACACCAAATCAACAGTGTTCTTGAATTCTTATACACCAACCAACTAGGATTAGAAGTAGAACTTTCTCTATGGAATACATTTGAAATGTGGTATTATGGAAGAACAGTGTTTTGTACACCAGCTCTCACCCCTGAACTGGATCAATAAAGTTGCAGTCAGCAGCAATTTCAAAATCCCTAACTACTAATGTCTAGCATTCCCTAATTTTGCTGTACCCCAACCCTGACTAATCTATCTAGCAGCTTTCCTTTATGAAATCGCATGGAAATGGTGTGTCTGCCTGCTCTGAAACAAGCACAGCAGAGAGAGCAATGTGTTTAGTTCACAGACTGTAATCAAAATGGCGTTCACCAGCAAATACAGTGACATAGATAAAACAGGGTCATGTGGGTTAGAAATAACAGTGTGTAATTGGATTAAAAACTGGCTGCTAGATTGTACTCAGAGGGGTGATAAATGACTCCTATTCTGAGTGCTCCCCGGTTGTGAGTGGTGGCCGCAGGGCTCATTTTGGGGTCCTCTCTTTTTTTAATGTATTTATTAATGATATAGTGGAAGGGATCAATAGCACGGTTTCTATTTTTGCAGATGACACCAAGCTATGCAGGGTAGTGCAATCTATGGAAGATGCTCATAAATTGCAAGCAGACCTGGACACACTGAGTGCTAGGGCTTCCACTTGGCAAATAGGGTTCAATGTGGATAAATGTAAGGTTCTGCATCTGGGTAGAAATAATCTACAGGCATTATATGTCCTGGGGGTAATAATCTGCAGCATCATATGTCCTTGGGGTAATAATCTGCAGCATCATATGTCCTAGGGGGAGAAGAACTTGGAGAATCGCTTGTTGAGAAAGATCTGGGCGTTCTTGTAGATCATAGACTACAGAATAGCATGCAGTGTCAATCAGCTGCCTCTAGGGCAAGCAAGATATTGGCGTGTATTAAAAGAAGCCTGGACTCGCGGGACAAGGATGTAATTTTACCGCTGTACAAAGCATTGGTGCGACCTCACTTAGAATATGCTGTTCAGTTCTGGGCCCCAGTTTATAGTGTCAAGTCTGATATACATATATATGAGTGTCGTATACTTTTATACTTTTGTACTTTTATATGCTTCAAATCCTAATTTTTCCCTGCTACTAAACTGCTCAGCTATAATAAACTATGCAATATAAGATGGCGCCGACATCCTGTGTACCGCACCCCAAAATGTCAAATATTTTACTGGAAATCAGATGTTTTACCAAAAATAAGAGGACTTACAGGAAACTACCCGAGATGACGTCTGTACACTGGCAAACCTAAACCAATCAGAAGTGGACAGCAGAAGATGTCTGATTTGTTGCAATAATAACCACGCCTTAACCATGCCCCTTCCTTTCCTGTGTATATATACTTGTGCACTGAATAAACCCCAGGAAGTGCTGATTGGACCAGGGTGAGAGCATGAGCTGGGTTTGAAACAGAACGTTGTATCTGTGTCATTCTTAGCACAGTGCAAAACATGCTACCAATTGGGAGTAAAATGACTGACCCGGTATTGGGCGTTTCACGACCATGACAATTTGACTCCCAATGTAAAGGGGGGTCCCGAAAGGGAAAACCACAAGCCTGCTGACCCGCACAGACTGCCGGAAAACCCTGTC